>VYZS01095102.1:6689-22836 GCA_013400695.1 Neodrepanis coruscans | reverse complement strand
ACAAGGATTATCAAGTCCAACTCATTTTCAGAATCCTTAAGCATCAAGTGGGATATATTGGGTGCATTGAGTGAGGAGTGAAATGATGATTGGGAAAGCTCTGCACACAATGGAGGTCGTGTTCTGGTTATGGCACAGATGGTCTCACTTAAAATGGGAGCTGCTTTGAACTGGGGACTCCTCTGCGGTTGTTTTTCTTATTTTTCTCCCTGCAGAAAATCTCATGTGTCTAAAACATGAAATCCCCTCACTTGACAGGGTCACGGGGAGCTGGCCCACAGCCAGGCCCAGGGTTCCTCCTCCTGTTCCTCGCTGTAAGCCCATCACTTCCTCCAGGACCCTCCTCTTGCACAAATTCCTGCACTCTGGGAGGAGAGGCTTAGATCTGCTCTTCTCAGTGTCTTGTTTGTGCTACGCTTTGAGGAGGCCAGTGCCGTCTTAAGACCTGTTGCAGTCTCCGAATATAAACCCTCCTTTGTTGGGGAGAGGTTGACTTGACTGAGCCTCATGATCAGAGTCAGGTGACAAAATTGGGCACAAAAGCGAAGGAGAATGAGCAGCTGGGTGAGGGCATTAGCTGCTGATCTTGCCTTTTGACAAGCTGTATTACTTCTCAGGGAAAAATGAGTGCCTGGCCCTCTCCTCTGCTTTGGAGCTTGACCACAGCATGTTTAACAGGTAAGTCCTGATGCCGAGTTTCTCTTCACAGGCTGAGCACGGAGGTGGGTAAAACCATAACAGGATTGTGGAAGCACTGGGCTTCCCCAACTCAGGGTGCTGCAGTGGGCAGGGCAAGAGGGGGAAGGCAGGAAAAGAAGTAAGTGTTGAAAGACAGGCGGTGTTGAAAGCGGGATGAACACAGCAAATATAAAAACTTTCTTTTGCAAGAAGTTAGAAAAAAGGGAAAAACAGAGCTTTATTACTCTGCATATTGAGGAGTTATGTGAAATCTTGATTTCTGTGAAATCTGTGACTTGCAGTGGTCTCTTTATCTTAAACCCCAAGGAACAGGATGCCTGCCTGTGGGTTGGGGAGGATCAGCTCTGTAACCTTCCTTGAACATCCTCAAGGCTATTAGAATGAAATATCCTCCCAAGGTATTACAAACAAAATGACCCATCCTTCAAGTATTTGATTGAGTCACAGTGCTCCTAAAAAAATAAAAAAAATAAAAAAACAAAGCTCTAGAAAGCAAAATCATTGTTCCTGGCATTCTCTCTGTAAGAACAGGAGAGGAAATGGTTTGTCTGATGAAGCTGGGGTTGTCTGAGTGTTGGTTTTTCACACCTCTAACACTATATTTATATAATAATATATATAACCCACACAATGTAGTAGATGCTCAAAACTAATTTTTCTAGCTTGCTGATTTACACACACACTCCAGAAGTGGTTTAAATTATTGTAAGAAGTACTGGCTACCAAAGGCTATTGATGGCTATTGAAGTTTTACAAGCAGCTCTTTAATGTTTTAGTATCATATTATGAAAAATATTTTCCATTAAAAAAGCATCTTAACAGGACCACCATTTAACAGCAGGACCAACCAACCAACCAATGAAAGTTTACAGATTCAACTAAAAACCCAACCAACAACAAAAATCATCTTTCTGTGGGTAGTCCAAGGTGTTTAAACCCCTGCAATGTCTCTGGCCTGCAGGACTGAGCTGTTGTGGACAGACTCTTCTGTGGGAGATGAGACTTTGATCCCAACTGTCCTATTGAGAGGTTTTCCTACAAAAATTTGACAATGCCCTTGACTTACTGCTAAGGTTTGAGATTGTTTTAATAAATCTCAGATTCATGTTGCTTCCATGCCAGAGGCAAGGAAAGAGCAGCAGACTGGCTTTAGCCCTTAAGGCAGGGGAGTGGGATGAGAGGAACTGTGTATCACAGCACTGGGTGAAGGCATGGCCACAGTAGCAGTGTCCTCTGTGGGCACTGTGGAGCTGTTCTCCCTGTCTAGGAACAATGCTGACGCCTCCAGGTCACTAGGATTTGAGCCTGGAGCAAAGCAACATGCCACAAAATGACTGCTGTTAGATTCGGTGTCTCTGTTTTAGTGCAGTGGCTCAGATGGCTGGGTGCTCATCTGCTTTACTCAATAGTTACACAAAGATGGGCTTTGGCACTTGATGAAGCACAAAGCAGGCAGTATTCAACAGGAAAGAATGTTCCCATCAAACTCTTTCCATGTGATCACAACCTTCTAAGGACTCTTTTATCCAATGTCCTGATCTTGCTGTAGAATTTATAGCTGGAGTTACCATCAGTTTTGTCTGCATGCTGTTGTTGTTCATAAACATGATGGTGCTAAACACTGGTACCCACAGTGCCCAGCCTTGCATGGCGTGGACAAAATTGAGAGAGAAATCAAAGGCTGAGAGAGAAGCAGGGTTGGGGGAAAGCCTGCAGGGAGTCTTCCTCCCTCTTCTCTCCCTGCCTATGTCCTTCCTCATCTACATCCTGCTGTCATGTGTCAGTTGCACTCTTTGAGCTCCTTGAAACCTGTAAAACAGTTTCTTAAGATAGTCCTTTTGCTTTCCATGCCAGTGGGCACTCAGTTCCTGGGGGGTTTAGCAGATGTGTGCTGGTTGTAAGAGCATGTTCCACATCATGGTATAAGCCCCAGTCCTGTAGTGGTGCTGTATAAGGCTGTATATTTTCAGAAGCTGCAGTTATTACTGAATAAATTCTTGCCCTGAGTTCCTGAACCCAGCTGACAGGACAGTTGCTGTGGCAGGAGCTGCCTGTTCTGGTTTTGATTTGCTATCTTTGCTTAGTACCACACAGCTAAAGTAAAACCAAGCTGCTGCTTTTCACATTTAGTTTCATGGGTCCCTCCTCTGTTCAGAAACTGGAAGATGTCTCATGTGCTAAGGGATAGCTTCCATCAGCAGATGATGTTTCAGTTCACCACATATCATGGCAAAACAACTTGAGCTGCAGTAATACCTCCTTTCTCTCCAGATTACAGCTGTCTGCTCTCTGATGGGGAATTTCAGAATTAAAGTAAGTCTTGGCCTGGAGGTTCCCTTCTGGCTACTGGATGTATGTCCAGAACAGCTTAAAAAAATCCCAAACCCGTGACTTTTTTTTGGCTGATCCATTTAAGGGAGATGGGATAAAACAGCCAGCTATTTGACAAGCATCTTAAATCAGATTGTCATGAGATCTTAGGGTAAAATGTCTCAAGGAACAAACTGAGTGTTTCAGGCAATTCCCACACCCTTTCATCTGAAAGAGACAGACCTTCTGGACACTGGCATCTACTTGGTTGTGGCCTCATGAACCCACTAATTTAGTTCTATTTATAAGTCTTTCATATGCCAGGCATGCTGCTTCAGATCCTTGCTCTGTAGTGGATCACTGCGGAGATCCAGCAGCTGGGAACTTCTGGATATCAAGCAAGGCTTGCATTGTTTAAGTCGTTGATAAAGATCTAACGAGAAGCCACCATTAAAGGGAGGACAATAATTTGGCCAGTAATTATAATTTTCTATCTTAGGTATTGCTTTAGGCCAGACAACCAGTACAGGAGTCCCTATTGCTACAACACCAGTGCCTCCCAGTGCAACCAGCACTGAGGTCCCTGTTGCATCAACACCAGCACCTCCCAGTGCAAACACTACCGTGGCCTCTGCTTCCCCAACCGCCACAGAAACACTCCCAGCTGGATTGGCATCAACCACTGCAAACCTCGTTGTGTCCACAGCAGTTCCATCTGCTGATCCAAGCACAAAAACTCCTACTCAGACTCCTTCTGACACCGTGGATGTGACCGTCCTCACCTCTGGCAGCACAGCCACCTCTCAGGCATCTGTAGGACCAATGGCCACATCCACCAGTGCCCTGACATCCTCTCCAGGAGTGGCTACATCTTCTGGGCTCCCATCGACAGCTCCATTCCTCACCACCCCTAGGCCCTCCAACTGCAGCAGAGTGAATGTGACAGCCTGTGCCCACTGCCCCCCAGGGACATTCCCCAATGAAGGTAAGAGTCCCTGCTTACTCTGGCTCCTGTGTTGGATGGAAAAGTGACTTGTCAGGGAGGTGCAGCCAGCACGTGTTCTTGTGTTGGAAGATTGGACAGGCAGTGGGAGAGGGAGTTAATTCATTACATTCCTGATGTTAAAGGCTCAGCCTTCACTGGCCTTGTGCTGTGTGTTGATGTCCCTGAGGCTTCGCCAATGGAATGACAAAGCAGTAGGACTGTGGCACAGATTGATTTATTGGCAAAAGGACATCTTTTTGAGATGCAGTGCCAAACACGAGGTCAACTTCCAGTTGTCTCAAATGTTTGAAAGAGGATCTCTGCTATAGAAACAGCTTTTTCCCTTGAGCTTGAGAAAATACTTGACCAACCTCTGTTGTGGTTGGGAGTGCATAGTACTACCTTTTCCAAAAGTTATTCATGTTGCTATATGTTTGAGTTTTGTTTTCAAGCACCACCACCCCACAAAATAAATCCAAAAAAAAAAATCTCTAAAATAAAAGCCATGCCCTTTTTGCTTATTCTTCTCACTGCAAGGCACTTTCAAAAAGGGGAGTAAGCATCTCTGATGCTTTGGGATGGATCTGCAGAGGACAGGAGTTAATTCTCACCTCTCCTGTGTGAAGAATAGTTATCCACAGGGTCTTCTTCTCTTGCCTGTGCATGGTTGTGCAGCACCTAGGACTGGCTCCTGCAAGCAGTGGGATGGCAGATCCAGTGTGTGTAGCTACAGAAAATCCCACCAGATTACTGTGCATGGCATGGATTTATTTTGAGGAGCAGAGACAGTTAGAACTTGCCTGATGGGGATGCCATGGTACCTGCCCTCAGAGAAGAGCTGTTGCTGCTTAAGGCAGATCCTCTGCTCCAGACTTCTACTCATCAAAGGACTATATTGCTTTTGTTTTTTCTTTTTTTGTTTGTGTGTTGAAGAAAAAACAAGGAAAACCTTCCTGGCCCCTTAAATTAAAGGATGAAAAAGCAGTCACCTTAACTACTGGAAATCCCCATTAATAGATGTTACACCTTAAATCATCTTGTGGCTGCTCTTTAGCTTGCTAAGGATGCACAGCAGTATAATTAGCATTAATAATCCTGTCCCTACCCTCTGAGAATGCCTTGCCAGAGGGGCTGCATCCCATCCTCTCTGTGTTCGTGGCAGCAGCCTGTTCCGATCCTGAATTTTTGTTCCAATTTAGGCACCCTGAGTTGCTCGTGCTGTGCAGGGGGCTCATGCACAGACCCCAGTAGCTGCAGCTCCTGCCTGCCAGGCCACTACCAGCCCCAAAGTGGGCAACCATCCTGCCTGCCCTGCCCACAGGGGTCTTACACCAGGTAAGTGACTGAGTCCCTGGGCATGAGGGGTAGATGCCATTCCTCAGCCAGCAAAATCTCTCTGCTTTGGACTAAAAGTGCTGCAAGGGGTGTTTCTCACAGGCTAAATGCTCCTCACCAGGAAACCTTGATATGTGCCCTGTGGCTGCTGCATCTCTCTGCAGGCTGCCCTTTTTTCACCCCCATGGTCTTTTGTATGTATTAGAAGGGATTATGTCTGCTTTGTGATGGGTGAACACTTGGGAGAGGTTTTCCTCGGGTTTACTCTGGGGTATCTCTGGCCAGCAGGTTTCATGTCTGTGCTTTGCTTGATTACTTTCTCAATCCCTGTTTTCTTTCCCCTAAGGGATCTCTTTGCACTTAAGTCACTGCCATCTAAAGCAACATCCTTAGCTGTTGGCAAAGTGTGGAAAAGCTGACAAGACACCCCAGACAGAAGCCCAGCCTTGTAATTTTGCCAGGCATTTTCATTCAGAATGCTGTCCCTTCTGGCTGTGGGGACATGCAGATGTGCTGCTCTCTCCATTTTCCATCAGGCTTTCCCTTGTCTGCAACTGGTGAGCTCTGTCCCTTGAGTGGCTGCAAGGACAGAAAGGGGTGGTGAGAGCTTCCTGAGATTGTGTCCGTCACAGCAGCTCTTTTCAGATCAGAGGGAGAGGGAACAAAATCTGGCTGCAGGGGAGGGTGACTCGACTGTGCAGTTCGTTTCCAGAAGCCCCTGAATTTGAGGTGCTGACAGCATCTTCCTCCACACCCCCCCTCGCAGGTTGTGCTGTGAGGACCTGCCTTAAAAATTTACCCCCAAATTGCTTTAAAAAATCAACCAGGAGCAGTCTCTAGGCACCACACAGCCATTGCTGTTGGGATGTGGGAGAAGGCAACACGGAGTGTGGGACCTGAGAGGGTTGGCCAAGGGTGCTGGGTTTGGCTGTGCCAGAGCAACGACCAGAAGGGAGGGGATGTGGAGGGGTGGGAGTCTGGGGGGTGCAGTGTATGTAGGACCATCTCCATAGTGGGTGTCTGGGCCCTGAGGCCTTTATGGGATCATTTAACATTTTTGTGGTGTTTGGAGAATCCAGCCTCCCCAGGGCTTTGAGCAACTCTGGCTGGCCCTGTGTTGGTTTTTTTTAGCAAAGCCTTTGCTGTGTCTCCAACTGATTTTTTGGGTTTTAGTTGGTTTGGGTTTTTTTTTTCCCCCTGCAAATCTCACTCAGCCCTGGGGTTTCTGAAAGAATTAAAGAGCATGTCCTTGTTTTCCTCCAAAGCATCCCTGAGTATGTTAACAAATTCTTACATACCCACATGCTTGTTGTGGGGGATTTGGCTGTGTTAGTGATGAATGTAATAACTTCCCCTTTCCTTTTTTTCTTCCCCCTTCCTAGATGCCTAACATATTGCATCCCCTTTCTCACAGTTCCTGTTATTTAAGGTCAGGGCTTTCACATGTCACTGCCTGTGGTTTAGGTCCTTTTATTTTGACTCCTGATTTCCAACAATGAATCAGCTGCTCTTGAAATTGCTGATGGATGCTGAACAGCAAACATGTTTCTAACGGAATTAATTTTTCAGGTGTGGATTTAAGAGTCTGATTTTAAACTAAGGGTTTTAAACCTGACCAAAATGCATTTTTCAAGACTTCCAATTCAGACAGTCCCTTTACTTATAGTCCACAGGCACAGGGCATCTCTAATGTTAATAATACAAAAAAAAAAAATTTTTTTCAGTGGACCTTCAACATTCAGATCAATTCAAATTAATGTTTTTCTGACTGAACTCCTTTTTAATTATTCTATTTCTAGACTTGTCAGTATTGTGCTCTGCTCTCTCTTCAAGTGGATTGAGGCTTGGGTGACCTAAAATTCTGCTCCCTTCTCTCACAGCTTCTCAAGGAGCACCATGTGCCTTCCTTGCCTGCCTGGCCATTTTGCTGATGAGTCTGGGGCTGTAGCCTGCAGAGCATGTGAGCAAGGTAGGCTTTGGTCTGTATTCAACCCAAATGCATTTTCATCAGGCTATGTGGTGCTTTTTCCTGGGGCCAGATGCAATTACCAGGTAACTTTAAAGCACCAAAGGGTAAACAAGTTATTTTGTTCAGGCTAAAAATAGCACAGCAGATCTCTTCCCATTCTGTTATTGACATTTTTATTAAAATGAAAAGAACAGGTCTCAGAGTTGTGCCTGTGTTTGCAACAAGCTAATGTTAACACTGCAATGAAAGCAGGAAAGGAGGTTTATGAAATTCAGTTTTAGCAAAAGGGGGAGGGATGTATCAGGAAAACAAAGTATTCCCTCATTTTTTAATGGCAAAAATGAGTCTAAACCATCTTTGCTTTAATTTAAGCAATCTTCTGCAGTCTGAATTTTAAATGTGATGCTCTCCTTAGTCTCTAGACATTGAAGCTGGGATTTCAGGGGTCTGCTTTGCATCTGGGTGATGCCATATGAGCCTAGTACAGTATGTTTGCAAGCGGGGTGACAGCATATGCAGAGCAGAACAGCATTTACTCATGCAAACCCCTTATTAACACATGCAATGCAGCAACTATTCTGCACCAGAATGAAGTGCTGCTCCAACACGCACAACTGTTCCTTTGTCACTCAGCAAGTGACATCCAAGGTTTAGGTACCAGCCCAACAGTTTGGTGGGAGGATTTTCCAAGTCTCACTGGTGACAGTGATGGGGCCTGTCACTCCCTTTACTGTGGGGTGGCCCCTAAATCCTGCAATTACAAATGTGAAAAGACCCTGCTCTGCCACAGCCTCTGCTTCTGGGTGCAGATCTGGGTGGGATTGTGGCAGATCTTACCCACACCACTTCCAGCTCCTCTCTGAACCTCAGGTCTGGTGAGGACCCATGGCACTGAAAATGGGTCTTTCAGGCACTTTCCCAAAGCCACCTGAATTCCCAGGTGGAGTTCTCCTGGCTTTCTCATTGCTGTGGGGGGACTCAGGTTGGGTCCTGCTATCCCCTGCCCACATCATGGGCACTTTGGTGCACTTCACTCCTTGTTGAGCTTTGGGAAGGGTCTGTATGTATCCTCCTGTCTGTCCTGGCCCTTGTGGTGCAGTGAGGGAGGATGAGCAGCTGATTGCTACAACAGCAGAGCTGTCCTTGTTGGCAGGTCTTGTGTCCTTCCCTTTGGGGGAAAGGAGATGTATCCCAGACTTCCTGGGGTGAGGGAACCCCTGGAAGGACTGGAGTGGTCAGAGGTATTTCCCCTGGCCAGAGACTTGCTCAAGCTGAGTAACCCAGGAGCTGGCACTGGGTAATTCCAGCTTCATTCAAATTCAACCTGTAGTGCTGGAAAGGACAGATCTCTGTCTCCTTGATGGCGTTTTGGATGCAAGAGTGACACTAGGGGAATCTGCCTGAGCCCTCCAAATATCCCTCAGCATGGCAGGAGGCAGCAGGGAATTTTATTACTCTTTCAGGGCTTTTGACAAATAGAAAACCAAATATCTCCCTCATGCCCATGAAAAGCCACCTGAAACATGTTGTGGGGAGTTGTTTGGTTGCTTGTAAAAGAGAGATGAGCAAGCACACAACAATGTAGGGCAGTGATGTGGAGGCAAGATGGTGAAACCTTACTCTTCTTGTTTTCAGGCTATTTTAGCTCCAAGCAAAACGCAGCTTTTTGTCTGCCTTGTCCACCAGGATCATTTTGCAAGTAAGAATCCTCCTGGAATGCTGTCTCTTGGGTGGACAGTGGTGAGGGTGTTTCTTTTAGCCACTGAGCTGCAACCAGTGGTGTAGTGGCCAAAGACAAGTCACCCGCCTTTTCAGCTGTAGGGACATTGGGGCTCACCTGGGTGAGAGAAGGAGGGTACAATGAGGGGAGGATCCTGGCTGGATGTGGAGGTAACCTGGGGATGATGTGGCAGAGCATCAGCTCACAACCTGCCTTCCCCATTCCCAGTTTCCCATTGTGTGGGCATTGCACACCCCTGGGACCAGACTGAGACTGGCACAGGGATGTAGCTGAGCATTGCTCTGGGCTTTGTAGGTTGAAGCTGAGGTGATGGTTTGCTTATCCCCTGACTCAGGATGTGCAGAAAGCAGTAGATAAAGTACCCTGGCTGAGCTGTCACCTCTGAGGTGGGAGAGGTTCTGGTGGGTACCTCACAATGGGATGCCTGCACAGAGGTTGAGGTGTTTATGCCCAGAGCAGGTGAACTGGCACATGGATATTTATCTTCCTTCTGACAGTCCTTGAGCTCATCTCTCCCATGTTATGCAGCAAATCTCTGCTGAACCCTGATTAAATCACCACAGCACTGGACCCAGGGCTTACCCAGCTGGACCACAGCTCTAGCCAAGTTCTAACCATTTCCAGCCAAGTTGGCTAAGGCACAGTGACTTCTGGGATAGCGAGTTCCTACCAATACCAATTTGGTTGCAAATAAGCAACCAAAGAGGACATAAATAACACCATGCGTACAACCCTAGTTAGACATGTGTTCAAAGCCAGCCTGGGACTTTGAGAAACCTGGTCTAGTGGAAGGTGTCCCTGTCCGTGGCAGGGGCTTGGAACTGGATGATCTTTGAGGTCCCTTCCAACTCAAACCATTCTATGATTCTATGTGAGAAACTGCACTGGAAACAGACACCATGAATGCCCACAAAATGGGAAGAGTTTACTTCCTGGTACACCCTGGACACTCCAGTCTGTACATATGTAAGAACTGGCTTTGGTGGACTGGACTGGTCTTGGAAGTGCTTGTCCTACAGCATGTCCTGACTCCTCTCCCCTCCCAGCACTAGCAGCTGCACAACCTGTCTGCCTTGCCCTGGAGGGCAAGAGGCTCCTCAGGAGGCATCAGAGGAGTGTGTGCCCTGCCAGCCAGGTAAGTCTGCAGGGAGGGTGGGGGCTCTGCTATCCCATCTGGGAACACATGACTTCAGTGCCAATGGCTCGTTCCCAAGACTCATCAGACCCAGAGACAGCGGCTCCTTGACAGCACAGATGTCCTGCCTGGCATTGCAGAGCAAAGCAGTGCCCTTGTAGTGAGGGGAGGTGTTGGGGAGGTTTGACTTGCTGCTGGAGGCTGTGCCCATGCCAACCTTCCCACCTGCCTGGTTAATGGCTTGGGGGTGGGCTGGTCACTGCCACACCAGCATGCCCAAAGCCATGGCTGGGTAAGTTCTGGCCAAAAGGCATCTTCATCAGTGGTGGTGGCTTTGCTGTTGAAAGCACAGCCTTGCTCACAGAGGTGGGGACACTCTGCTCAGGCAGCAGCCTGGGGAAAGGGGACAGTGAGAGTGGGGATGTGAGGAAATGGCTTGGCTCCTTTCAGTACTGTCTGACACAACACCAAACTTCAGTGGGGGAGCCAGTGGGAGGGAAGAGCACTCTGGCCACCCCCGATGGCCATGGCCAGTCTCCACTTATGACACAGCATTAGGGTTTCTTGTAGTTGAGTTGCATTTTAAACATGCAGAAAAGGATTTAATACTTTGAGGCTTGGAACTTCTGTGACCCATCATTCCCACAAAGCTTTGGAAACTGAGCTGTGCTTTGAACCCTGCTCAGCAAGTTTCAAACAGCTAGAAAAGGTTTGAATCCAAAACTGGAAAGGATGAAACACTAGTGACCTCCAGCTCCAACCTCCCCTCTGCTTTAAAGCCAGAGCTCACTACTAAGCCCATCTCCCACTTACTCCTACCTACTCTGTTTGCCAAGGTCTGACCCCAGATCTCCTGTAGTCCCTCTATCCCTGTTTGTTCTATTAACTCCCTTTGTCACTGAACCAGGACCAAAGTCCAGGCTCAGCTTTTGTTACGCACATGAGTCTTTAATGATCTTTCTTCTCCTTGTGGCTTTGAAAGCTAAATCATACATATGCAATTGCAAAGGTCCTGGGGTCTAGTCCCAGATCTTAATCTTGTGCTTATTTGCTCTTTAGGTACATTCAAAGGTCCAAGTGACAGCAGATGCAAGGTCTGCAGGATGGGAGAGTATCAATTACAGCGGGGCAAGGAGAGATGTGACCTGTGCCCAGAGAATCACTACTGCCCTGTGAGTCCTCATCAGCTGCTGGAACAGCCTGAATTAACAATAGAGCTCTCCTGTGACAAACTAAGTGTACTTCAAATAACACTTTTTTTATCTTAGCTTCTTTCCTCTTTTGAAAAGACAGAGCCCTGATGGAGGGAGATGGTTAAAATTATGACACTGGGGGTGTGGATTTTTGCTACCTCTGGAGCTGCCTGTTCTCACTGGGCCATCAGGGGATGCTGTGTCTAACGAGGGGGGTATGGACCCCCCTTATGGCTATGTAATGGCACCTTCTGCTCTTCCCCTTCTCTAAGTAGCACCACAGGAGCAGACAGGCTGAATTTCATGATGGCAGGTTCATTTCTGGTGTTTTTTTTGTTTTGCTGTTTTGGGTTCCCGCCACCCCCTCAAATGCTAAAGCATCACCTCCCTTTGCACTGATTACAGTTCACTGGTGCTGAGTTACTTCTTCTTTTGGGCAGAGCCCAGATGTGAACCCAGTCAAGTGCCCTCCTGATGCCTTCTGCCCCCCAGGCAGCACAGAGCCAACCTACTGCATGGAGCTCTTCCTGCAGAAGGCAGGGGCCTCCTGCCAGCTGAGCCCTGTGATGGTTGTTCTGCTGGCCACCTTCTCAGCAGGTGAGTGTGAATCTTTTCTGTTCTCTGGTAAAACTAGACACCCCCCTGCGGCTGGGTCCAGGTATGCTCTGGATGGTGTATTTTATGTTTCTGGAAACCTGAATTTCTGATGGTGGTCTTTCTGGCTCCTTCCAAGGCCAGTGATAGTCCTTTACTTGTCAATAAGCAATAACAGCTGTACTTCCTCTGAAGGAACGTTATCACAATGCTGAACACTTGTTGTTTGTCCTTGGGAAGTAGGTGTGTGTATGGATCCCAAACTACTGATTTGTTGACTGCCCATAAGTGGGAGAAAGAACAACTTACTTTTGGTATGAGACTTCATTTCCTAAAAGCATTCCCACTTTACCTCCTGCTGCAGCATCCATCAGGATTGGGAGCTGGCAGCTCCTGCAGTGTTGGTTGTGTTGATGCTGCAGTGCACCTTGTAACCACCAGAATGAGACAGCCAGCACCTGCTGAGCGTGGAGAGCATCCCTCATCAGAGATGCCACCTGCTGTAATTAGCTCACTAGGGCAAGCCAATGCATGGATGAGCTTTTCTACTGGGAAGCTGCTCCATGAATAATCACTCCAAAACAATGAATATGCATTTGTAGCCTTAGCAAATGGAAAAATAGAGTTCTGGTGTTTTTAATCAAAGTTGGAGGTAGTTTAATCAGAATTATGATGAAAATGAGCAATTATTACTGCTGAGGATTTCAAAAAGGGCAGATGAGGAAGCTGGGAAGAGGAATTTATCTCCCGTGCCCAAGCAGATGAAGAGAAATCTTCAAGTTTTACTTATACTACCAGAGGTGAAAATCTCATGTCAAGAGAGCTGAGTCATAGAGATGACTAAACCACCAGAAGACAGGGTTACCCCTAGGAATACCCAATAAGCCTCATATCCACGGGCCTGTTTCAAGTGTGTCTTGTACCCATTCTCCACTCAGCTTGCTGTTGTTAAAAGGTGGGGGGAGATAAAATAGATGTGTTATTCCCCACAGTGAACAAGCAGAGCAAAGCTGCTTCTCCAACAAAGCAATGCGAGTTCTCACCAAATTCCTCTCTTGGCAGCAAAGGAGAGAACTCTGTGGATACATGGGAGAAGAGACAAGGACAGCAGGGTCTGGAGGAGCTCTAGCAGCACTGACTGCTTGTCTCCAGAGGGCTGAAATGCCTGGTGTGAGCAGACGAGGGTTGTTCTCGCAAGCTGTGGCTTGGAGCCATGTGAAAACTCCTCCACTGACCCCTATCCCCTCATGCCAGGCTCTAGTCCAAAAATCTGCCAAAACAGATGCCATCTGAAGCGAGCGTTAATTTGAAAATGTAGATTAAAATGAAGGATATGAAAAGCCCGTCCACAATGGGACAACGGCCTATTAACCAGCGTTTCTGATAAACAAGTCTGAGGGTCAGAGAAGAGCATTTCTTGGCTGTCCTGCCTCTCCCAGAGCTTGCTACAAAGAGAGGGAAAGGAAATAGCCCACGCAGGAACCCACAAGTATTTCATGGCTGGTCTCACAGATCAAGTGTTTAACCATAAGACTGTCTGCTCATGCAACCTAAATTTGGGCATATTTGTCTGGCCATATTGCATCACAGTGACAGATTTCTCCTCTTCTGTTCAGATCAATTTTCCCTGATGATGATTCTGCCAGAACAAACGAACAGAATGTCACAGTGCTTGAGATTTGCCAATGATTTCCATGACTATGCCCAATCTAAAAGTAATTTTTCTTGACAGCCCTCATTTCAGTCTAGACTCAAAGTTAATCTGTTAGTTACTTTTTGTGCTTCAGTCTGAGTGCTGAACAGAGCAAACTAATTTCTCCAGAAGATCCTTTGGTGGGATCTGCAATGGATAAGATGCCAAGTGGAAAAGAATAGTTCCACAGACAACAGAGTAAATGGGAGTAGGAAAGCAAGTTACTGAATTATTTCATTAAAACTTGCTGTTATTCCCTGCAGCTTCCAGAGTAAAGCTGAAATGCTGGAATGTTTATTATTATTGCTAGCCAAACCTTTTTTTTTTTTTTTTAGTATTTTTTTTTACTGGGGGAGGTTGGCAGAGTATGTAGAACAAAAGGCCCTTATTTTACCAGAAGAGAACACCTGAGTTGGGAAGCCTTAAAGGAAACATCATCTGGCACTTTACCCTCCCATCTCAGATTAACTATCCTTCCTTTCTTTTCAGGTGCAATCTTTGTTGTCTTTCTAATAATTCTGAGAAGGCGGCAAGATTATGGCAAGAAATCATTAAAGTCTCTGTTGCTGCCTTGGGGCTCAGGACAACGCACCACTTATGGGGGCACAGAGCACACAGAGCCACTCTATGCTGGCTGGTAGCAGAGGACATGCCCTCAGCAGGCACCTGCTTCCCTTTTGCATGGGGCAATACAGATGTGTGTGTATGGGCAAGGTGTTTAAGCATGAGCAACCTTTCTGTATAGCTAAAATAAGTGCTGAGAAATAAAACTCAGTTTTTGAGTTGTGGCTACTTGTGTGAACCAACCCAGCTGCCTGCTCTACTGATGGAAAAAAGTCTTCCCCGTTCAGTTACTGGCTTCATTCACAGGTAAGTATTTTCCTCCTTTCCTCAGGGAGGAAAAACCAAATGAAGAGTAAACAATTATGTCAATCTCCACTTCAACAGTCATCTCAACAGCGTGAGCACTGACTGCTCCAGTTATTGAGGTTCCTGAGATACTACACTCACTTTCACCTGAGCATGAACTAACATAAATGTGCTTCCTTTTATTAATACGCCGTTTTTATTTTTTTCCCCATTCTCAAAATTTTACCACTACTTTAAGCGTGGGTAAATCAAGGAAAGGGATCCCAAAGCTTTTTCCCTTTCTCTCAGCTGTGTACAAACATGTGCAACTAAAATAATGGTTGATTCCTGTGCAAATATATCCCTTTTATTTCCTGCTGTAAGCTGGTACTTCATCCTACAGCTACAAAAGCAACTCAAAAGGACCAGTACCATGCAGGCACAGAAGATGCTTTGCACATTTCTGCAAGCTGGGGAGAGAGGCCTGTAATAGACTCATTAAACAAATGCCTGTGCAAAGTTCTTTCCCAATCCTGGACATTTAATTCCTCTCCCACCCATTGAAAGCAGCACCCTTTGCTCTGGCACTCCAAGCCTTCTCTGTGCACCCAGCCCAGTTTAACCAACTCATTAAACTGATGTGTGATTTGTACTTTATAGGGATGACTTCAAAGACTGTGGCTGGTCGGCTCTTCTCTTTTTAAACCTGTTCTTTGCTGTATTTTCCCCACCCCAGGCACTCAGAAATGCCATTGACTGTACCAGAGCCAACTTCAACTACTCTGTGAAACCAGTACCTGGGGCCTCTTAACCTTCCTCCCTTGTGGTCTTCCTTTTGCTCCTACAGTGACATTTGTACACATGTGTTGTATAAGCCCAGACAAACCAGCCAGCTGTGCCCCTTCGTGTCAGTGTTGTGCTTCACCAGCTCTACAAGTGCAAGTAAAAATAGCACCTACTATTAAAAGATCCACCCTTTCAAATGACTGTGCACTGAGGTGGGAGCAGGTGTTACTTCTCACTTTAGTCTTGCACTAATGGGCCTCTGCAGCAGCAGAGGCAGCTGAAGTAACCCAGAGGGGGGGTTAAGTGGTTCCTGCCCTCAGCTGCTCATTCTCCTCTCCCCAGGGATGGTGTTTAAAAAAATCCTATAAAATATATCAGTTCTGTGCTCTGTCAGATTAATAAGTGGATGGGAAAATAGGTATACAGCAATTGTAGGTGGAGACACTGCCCAGAGCAATGGATGCCCCATCCCTAGAAGTGTTCAAGGCTAGGTTGGACGGGGCTTTAAGCAGCCTGGTCTAGTGGAAGGTGTCCCTGCCCATGGCAGGGGGGTGAAACTGAATGATCTTTAAGGTCCATTCCAATCCAAACCATTCTGTGGTTGTAACCTGGATCAGCAGCAACATGAATGGCACCTACAACCCTTCCCAAATGCCAGCACACACAGAGCTCCTCCCCCAGTTTCTCTCACAGTGTCACTTTAGGAGACAGACATGAAGTTTCTCAGCTGGAAAAAGGCTGTGGTTTTCCTAGGGAGCAGCAAAGACAGACAATCCTAACACACAGCCCCTGATGACCTCACCAGAATAGCAAGCCATTAGTATCAGGGCAATTCTCTGAAACACTTTTAAAGAAGTG
>VYZS01095099.1:1725-11734 GCA_013400695.1 Neodrepanis coruscans | reverse complement strand
GGTGTGGTCGCCAGGGGGCGCCAAGGGGCGGGGCGGGGGCCCATAAAGGGGCGCGCGCGCGGCCAGACCCGCCTCGAACCTGCGCCGCCGCTGGGAACGGGATCGGGATCGGAAACGGCACCGGCACCGCCGCAGGTAACGGGGGGCGGCACCGCCCAGGGTCCCGCGAGCTCGGCGCTTGCACCGCACCCTTTGTCCTTCCCGTGCGGGTGCGGCGCCCCCGGCGGGTTTGTGTTTCAGGGCTTCTCTCCGTCGGTTCGGGCAGGACCCTCGAGGCCGCGCCCCGGGAGCTGCGAGCGCTGCGCCCCGCCCCGGGCTGTCCCCGCCGGCAGTGCCGGGCTCGCCTGTCCCGGCCGTGTCTCCAGCCCGGGATCGGGCCCCTCGCGCGTCTCCTCCGGCAGCGGGAGCCGCCCCGGTCGGGCAGAGCCGCGGTCACACACCCCCGGTGCCGGCGGGTCGCCTGGGCTGGGGCGGCGAGGGCGCTGGAGAAGAGGCGACAGACGTGACAGTGACAGCGGTCCGCGGCTGTCCCTGCCAGCGCCCTCCTGGAAGAGAGGTCCTGGGAACGGGGTTAAGGACTTGGTGCAGTAGTTAATTATTGACTGCAGGCCCCGAGCCCTTCCTTAGGACCGAGGAGCGTTTGGAAGTGCGGTTTTTGCAAACCTGCCTTGGCTGCGTGCCTGGGTTGTGTTCAACTCCGTCACCCTTCCCCTCTGAATTTATACTCGACTGCCAAAAGCCAGCAAGGTCTTTCTCCTACAGCAATCCTTGAACTGTGGGGAATATGTGCTCTCTGGAGGACCCCCTTGGCTGCAGACTCTGGTGTGCAGACCGGGGATGCTACTGCAGTTTCATGGAGCAACGGGGGTTGGTGTCTGAGGACGGGGACAGTTCCAGGGCCATCAACAGATAGAAATGTTGGATGCTGTCAGAATCACTGAAGAAGCTGCTGTTTCCACGTATCACTTTAGATGTATCTCGGTGGAGGTGTGTCTCACCTGCCTTTGTGCTCTCCGTGTGCCAGCAGCATTGGATGTTTCTGAAGCCAGCTTTGAAAAACTTATTGCTATGACTGACACAGTCTGATTTGTCTTAGTTAAGTAGAACCAAACCACAAAACAAGTGATGGTGGGTTGGTGCCTGCCTACATTTTTACTTAAATGAATCAGAGTGTTTCTTAGACTAAGTACCAAAAGTAAAATTGAAGTCTTCTGAGTAGTAATTCCATGCCTAGGCCATGCAGTGTGATACAGTCCTTATTTAGACAGTCACAATTGAAAATTTGGTCCAAAATACTTGCATAAATAAACTGATTTCAGGGTGTGACCATGTGAAGCTCAAATTTATTCTCGTCCCAGACTACAAGTGTTGTAATGGATTGGATTTTTGAAATACAGCACATGTTTGTTTAATTAAAAAAACGAACCTAGAGGTAATCTTCCCACATGCTTGTAGCCTGGGGCCCTTGCACTGCAAACCTCACATCTCTGAATAACTTTGATGGTAGGACCCGTCTTTCTGGATCAAGTCGTTCATGGCCCCAGTATCTGTGAGGCTGCAACCTCAGGCAGGAGGGCTTGGAATCTCGCTGTAGCATCCCAACAGCTGCACACAAGAACAGGACTGTCTAGGAAGGAGGAACTTGCCAAGTCACTGCTCTTGCATAATGGGAGCTGAAAACAGAGAAATGTGGCTGTTGGAAAGCAGGGCGCTGTATTAGAGCAGTTCAGTGGCTGGTGGGGGTTTTCTTGACAAAGAACAAAGTGCAAAAAGAAGGGCAGAGTTCAAGTTTATTTTTTTGAGGCTTGGTTCACAAATATCTTAGGAAACCTCTGTTCCCTACAGCAAACAGACCTATCCAGTATTTATTTTAACTGTGGAAATAAAGCTTGCCACGAGGGAATACTCTTGATGTGTAGCCCTTGGGTTTTTCTACACGTTTCCTTCCTTGCTGGGGGAGGAAGCTAATAACAAAGCTGACAATGTATTAATCTCCATAGTGCCAGCAATATGAGCTGTCATTGCAATCATGTCCACTAACCCCTATTTTTCAGAAAAAGGTGGAGAAACAGGCAAATGGACTTGTTCACAAAAGAACTTGTGAAATCTAAAAATAAACAATGCTCATCTATTTCTGTGGAATTTGGGGGGGGAATTTGGTCATGCTTTTGAATTCTCTTGTAAACCATAATTAAAGCACATGCCCTTAGTCCTCAGATATTAACCTTCCTTTTTATTCTCACATAGATTTCCTAGGAGCTGGGGCTCTAAGAAAAATACCAGTTAGCATGAAACTATGGATAAACTGTGGTTATTTTCAAGACTTTTCAGAGAGAACCCGTATGCTTTGTTGGTGCCTCTCCTAGTTGTGTTGTAAAAATGGGGGATACATTTGTAAGCAGTTTTTAACTTAGGTTGGGCTTTTTTATGTCTCTTGCAGCTCAAGATGTCTAAAAAAATCCATGGAGGTTCAGTTGTGGAGATGCAAGGAGATGAAATGACAAGGGTCATCTGGGAACTGATTAAAGAAAAGCTGATTTTTCCTTATGTAGATCTGGATTTGCACAGGTAATGGCTCGTTCTGACACATGGCTACTCTGCACAGCAGTTTGGGTGTGTCATTAGACATTGTTGGTGTTTCACTTAGCCCTGAGAGCAGCCCCTCTGAGGTTCCTCCCAGCAGTAAGCAGTGAATGTTTAATTGTGAGTTAATTTTTTTCCTGTACTGTACCTCTAAGGTCTCTCACAGACATGGCTTGTATTTTTATCTCCTGTATCTTGGCTTTCCAGCACCTGGGCAGTCTGCATGACTCCCTACAGCCTACACAGATAGAAAGCAGTGTTTCAGCCACTCCCTGACTAGAAGCCCAGCTTATGGACCCTGAGTAAGCTTGTGGCTTCTTGCCATACCTGTTTGAAGATCCGTCCAGAGGACAAAAGGGTGGTCACAGGGCAAAGACTTGATATCTGTAAGCTTAAGTTCTGCTGTTGTCAGCATGAGCTAATTGTTGCAATTATTCCCCAAGCCCAGGCTGTGCTCCTGCACTCCCTTCTGAAAAAAACAAATACTAGCAGCTGGTACAGCAAAAGGGACATGCTATCTACAGCATCTGGCCAAGCAGAACAAATAATCTCTTCCCTCTCTAATCATCAAGCTAAAACTATTAGAGAAGTATCCACCTACATTGCTCCTAGCCATGTGGACAGAGGCCTTCAATGGTATCTGCCATAGTTAAACCCAGAAGTCTGACCTCTTTCCCTGCTACTGGAATCATTTGTATGTCACCTACATCAGGCTTTCTGCCTACTGGTGTTGAGGACCAAGCAAACAGGAACCCGGCAGCATAATACATGCACACAATCTGGAGAGCATCCCCTTTCAAAGAGGTGGGAGGAGGGAAAGCAAACTCCTGGCTGAGGCAGCACAATGGCTAGATTTGTGTACAGCTAGCTATGCTTCAAGGCTGTCCCATGCTGGGCACCCGTTGTTCTCCAAAAGCTATAAAAACAGTGAGTAAGGGAAATGTGTTTCCTCTGACTGCTTGAGGGGAATATTGGCAGTTTTTCTGCTAGAGTAGTATTGTGGGCCCATTGTCAAAGCAGTTTTTAAGCCTAGTGAAGCTTCATGTGCTCAGTACATGAAAGAAGCCAGAACCCTCAGCACAAGAGGTTTGAAATAAGGGCCTCTATTCATCTGGGGATTGTGCTGCTCCATACAATTAGAATCCTTGACTGAAAACTGTCATTGCACGAAACTCAAAAGGGAAGGCAGAGGAGACACTGTCCCATGCTGGCAGAAAACCTCAGCTGTAAACCTGTAAACTGTAGTTCTTTCTCCAACCTCCTACAAGCAGCAGAAGTGTCACTGTATAAGTCCATGTTTTCTTCCAGTCCAGCAGCATTTGCACGAGAAGGGGGATAACTTCAGTTATGGCAAAATACTAGAACTACACTCACAAGCACATATGGGGTCTGGTTTCTTTCCTGTTGGACACAAACAAATGTCCTGGGCAGTTCTGACCATCTTTCTGGGTTTGTTCCAGCTATGACTTGGGCATTGAGCATCGCGATGCTACAAATGATAAAGTAACTGTGGAAGCTGCTGAAGCTATAAAGAAATACAATGTTGGCATAAAGTGTGCAACCATCACTCCTGATGAGAAGAGAGTGGAGGAGTTCAACTTAAAGCAGATGTGGAAGTCTCCCAACGGGACGATTAGAAACATCCTAGGAGGCACTGTCTTCAGGGAGGCAATTATCTGCAAGAACATTCCACGGCTGGTGTCTGGATGGGTGAAACCCATTGTCATTGGCCGTCACGCTTATGGGGACCAAGTGAGTCACTTCAGTCCTTACCCCTCTTTTTATCTTACCAGCCTTAGTCTTGACTGGTATAGAGCTACAGACTTAGATATCCCTGTGCTCCTGCTGTGTCCCTGGCACTTCATCTGGGAGCACTTGCCAGTACACCCAGGTACTTGGTAGCACTTTGTTAGTACTGCACCTGGCACAGTGTGGGAGTGCCTTCTTCAGACAATGTCACTGTATAAACAGCATAAGTCTGTACTTAGACACAGAATATAATTCCTCTGTGTTACTGTTCTTCATCTCTGCAGAACCCTCCTCCCTACACAACAACATCTTTAGAAAATATTCTTTGCACTTCTTTTTGCCCAGAAGATTTTGCCGATCTTTTTTTTCTAAGGACTTTCTGGTGTCAAATGTTGCTTAGAGCAAAAATGGATCCTAGTGAGTGACTTTAAGAAGTGAGCAAAATTGCCTTCTCTATAGGGGGTGTAGTTTTGTTTTATTTTTTTTTTCAACTGGGATCTGCTGCTTACTTGCACAGTGCTCCTGTAGAGTTGGTATCCATACTGGGGACATCAGGATGTGGTACAGAAGTAGGGAAAAACATCCTTAATCAGAGCTCTCCTGGCCATGGAAAGCTCTAGCATGGCACTGAGTGTTGTGCCCTTTGGGCAGCCCAGAGGGCAAGAATCCATCATGCTGTTCTTCATGGGTAATGATACACTGTAATGCAGCCAAACATGACAAAAGAAAAGATCTTCAAGAAGAGCCAGGTCTTTAAAAGGATGGCTAAATCCAAAAGTCCTAGGATTACCTGAGATGGGAAAGTAAAGTAATACATTTCCAAGAGGAAAATAATTGAAGAACCCTGACACTAGAAAAGAATGGGATTCAACATCCTTAACAGTACTCAATAACTGAGAAGGTCAAATAATAATAGGAAACAATGGATTAAAGGGGAAGGATTGAATCCCTGCCAAAGGATGAGATTAAAGTGAAAGGGATAATGTAAGAACATACAAAGGACGTATGATTGAGACACTTCCTTAACTTCAGAACAGCTCAGAGAAAAGATTCCCTTCACAGGAGGGAAACAACATGAAAAAAGGATAATAAATTCAGCTGTTCAGTACAGTTGGGAAGATGAGGTATCATTTAAAACCTTGAAGGACATGTTTGCTCTTCTGAGTCTGTGTATCTCGGAGGAGCCAAATGTGTATCCATGAAGTGAAAGAACTGTGTTACCAGAATTGAAAGAACTCTTAGTACAGGTTGGCCTTTCAAATGTCATCTTGTATGGTGTATGATTCTCCCTTATTTATGAGATCAGTAGTTGTGATATGAATGGCTTTTTTTGAGGCAGGGAGAGGAGCCTTTCTACTCACCAACCACATAACAATCTGGATACTCTGCACTTTAAAACTGCATTGCATCTGCAGAAGTGTATTGATGGGGCCCAAGAAAAGAAGAGCCTTTTAACCTTAAAGGAGAGGATGCCTTCTGAAGCAGGCAGACTCTTGACTACTTAGGGATATGGTTTAATGGTGCACTTGGAAGTTGACTGTTGGACTTGATAATCTTAAGAGTCTTTTCCAGTCTAAATGATTCTTTGACTCTACTTGTCCTTCTAATCTCTAGTAAAGTAATCCAATGACCACATGGCTGAATAGAGTCTACTTAATGGAGTTTTGTAGTACAACTGTTTTTCTGCATCCTGCCCTCCCAAGTGAGGATTGTCTTTTATGTTTCTGTCTTTCTGATAAATAAAATCACCATAGCAATTTATTTTTCTTAACAGTACAGAGCAACTGATTTTGTGGTACCTGGGCCTGGAAAAGTAGAGATGACCTACACTCCCACAGATGGAGGCAAACCTGTCACATATCTGGTCCATAACTTTGAAAGTAGGTATTTTCTCTTAGTAGTGATTAAAACTGATATGAACTCATAATCCAGCCTTGAATTATCAGTCAGATCTCTTTGATGGTAAAATATGCCTTTGAGGTAGAGTGGGGGAGAAAGTTTAGGCCTTCTGCATTTAGCTGTCAGGTCCTGAAAGTTACTTGAAATCTTCCTGGGATCAAAGAGGCATATCAAACACACAATCATACTAGACTGGCCACCTGTCATACTCTTTGCATGCATCTGATCAGAGGGAATCTTGTTGCATAAACATGACTTGACCAAAAGGGAGATTTATTTGAGAACAATTTGTGTATAAGTCATTCTGGGTTTAGTTTACCGTACTGGTCTTTATATATCTTCTCAGTTTTTGCCCTTCTTTATGAAGCAGTCTTTTTTTTTTTTTTCCTCAATAGAAATGAGAATTAACACTTGCTCTTCAAGGTAGGAAGGATGTTTGACAAGGATGTTTCTGACTGTGTAGGTTCTAACTGTTTCAACAGATCCAGTCTCAAAGGTTTTGGTGTCCCTCCTATCCATATTACTGTGCTAGTTGTAGACGTTGCTAGGCTCTGGAGGAGTCCTGACATTGTTGGGCCTTGTTGCATGGAAACAATTACACACCTTGGCAGAACTCAGGGTGTTTTCTCTAGAAGCAGGATTCAAGAAACCATCACACAAGTTCTCTCTTCTCTATCAGCGATCAAAGGGTTTAGGATTTGAAGCCTCATGCTGACTTATGTGTGAGTGTGCAATGTTTTGGGTTTAGCTACAAAAAAAGCTTAAGTCCATGTAAACCACAGAATCCTATATAATGCTATATAATAGTTTGTGGTCAGTTGGCTCTGCAAACAGATACCGAGACTGACATATGACCCTCTTTTGTAATAATTGATTTCTTTGACATTCTTGCTCATAAGAGCCTAAATCTCTACTATCTCTTGTTGCACAGCCTTTTATCTGGAGTTCACCTGCTTCACTGCCAGTCCTAATTAGTTTTTATTTGATAGGTAACCAGTGAGCCTGTATCAAAGACATCTGGCCATCCAGCTGCCAGTCTGAATTGCTGCTCTGCATTGTATCAGCAAGCAGTAAGCAAGGAAGTGCAAAGATGGCAGATTGCTGCTCTTGGCTCTGGGGAACTGCCCTCCCCGCAGATAACTGTTGTGCCAGCTTATCTCCACAATGCATGAGGGAAATTAGTCTTATTGCTATGCTAATATGTTCAACATTGACACTGAATCAAGAGATTTTAGTAGGCAGTAGGATTGTGTGATTGCAATGAGGAAATTATTTTATGTATATGAAAATAACTATTTGAATAGAACTTAATAGCTGTCATTCAGCAACCATGAAAACATGGCTCCACAGGACACAATCTCTGTAGCTGATCAGAGCCTAATCTGTCCCTAACTCATTAGGGGAGGCATGGGGACAACATGTATATTCACTGGTAACAAGAGGAATTTCATTTTCTGCCAATTTCAACTTTAAATGACCTTGCTATCTTGGCAAGCTGATAAGCCTGATCTGGCTTTCCCTCTTCATTCTGCATGTATGTCCATATAGTAATAACTGACTGGAGCTAAGGACAAGTGGATATTAGGAGAGGGTATTAAAAAAAAAAAGTCTGGGATGTTTCCAGGGCAAAGATCCCTGATACAGGCACTATACAAAAATACAGACAGGTAGTTGTAGTGAGGTTCTTAAAATTAAGTACATGACATCTACTTTTCACTAGAAACACAGAGCTTGCTCTGAAGACAACGAAGCTTTTTCATGAAGCTCTAGACCCTACTTTCACCCACAATCAGCCTGTTCCATGATCTGAATGCTGCTTTATCCAGTATGAGCTGGGCTTCAAGTTCAAGGCATTTCCATTCATGATTCTAACACATCTGCATTTCACAATCCAAGTCATGTGAGTGTTGATAGTTCTTCAGAACCTTCCCAGGACTTGCCCAAGCACCCACATGACTGGCATGTTCTTCCCACAACTTGGTGGTAGTGAGCTTGAGCAAGTGAAACAAAGCTGCAGGGTGAGCCAGACACGTGCTGAAAAGATGCAGGAATGCATGTGGCAACTTGTTTGCCTGAGCTAGGCAAAGCAGTCTTTGACTGCTGGAGTTAGTTCTGCTGTCAAAGCCTGAAGGTGCAAAGCATTTAAGAAGGGAGCAAATCCATTTCTGGTTTTGACTGTGATCCCCTGCTCCAAATTGCTGCCTGCTGCTTTGATAGAAAAATACTGTATTACTTGAGTGGCTAGTAGGAGTTCAAGCACACTCACTTCTGTCACAGTTTTGCTGCTTTGGCTGGACTAGGAAGAAACTTCTTAAGGGGGATTAGTATTAAGATGTACTTAGCTGTAAAACAAAACCACCTTCCTATCCATGTGTCACAGGGCTGCTGGAGCTTTGAGCTGATAGTGCAAAGAGAATCCTCTCCTGAAAGAGTCAGCCTTGAATTGAGAACTAGATTAAGACACCTGGGGGTAGCCCCTGCCTGCCTGCCAGCCACAGTATGCTATGGGGAGAATGTCAGATTCTTAACCAATACTGAATAGAGTTGATTCCTATCTGTTCTNCTGGCCTGTGCTCCCAGGCACTACAAGACTGAGTTTGACAAGCTGAAGATCTGGTATGAGCATCGGCTCATCGATGACATGGTTGCCCAGATGCTGAAATCCTCCGGTGGCTTTGTCTGGGCCTGCAAGAACTATGATGGGGATGTGCAGTCTGACTCTGTTGCGCAAGGTACGAGATGTTTCCTGTGCTACACTGAAGTGGGCTCAGTGGCAGTCTCTTGGGCCTTTCTGTCACATCTGTTATGGCCCAGGAGGTGGTCTTGGGTCTCAGAATTTCAAACCTGTCATGGAGATATCAGGCATTCAAAAATATCTTGATTTCATTTTTACAAGAAAATCTATTTAATGTAGACTGTGTAGTTGAATTTATTTACAGGAGGGAAGTTCCTACCAACATAATAATTGATAGGCTTTCTGTTTTAATGGACAGTACCCAGACAGCTGGGACTCTGTCACTGACAGCCTGAGCTAAGCTGGCTAGTGATAAGCATACTGGCCGGTGCTCTTCTGATAAGTAAGAAAACCTTCAGGACCTAAAGCTACCTATCAGTTGTAAAGAGAGATACCGATATGTTTAACTTTACAGACTTGTAGTGCTTGATCAAAATCCTACATAAGCAAGCTGCCTGGTGCCAAGATAAACATGCATGCAGAATCCCATAGGACAAGATGTGTGGCTTTATGTAAAATGCTCTTTCTAAATGAATGCCACTAAACTGCCTCCCACAGAACAAGGACCTGTGCTGGACTACTAAACAAAGAAGCTTTCAAATGCAGATCTCTGAAACCTACAAGGTTAGAAGTGCCCAGTTTCACCAGCAACTTGTTCCTTTCACTAGAGCAGATGCTCTTGATAAGAAGTAGGTTTGTTTCCTATCACTTCGAGGAAGACAAGCAGCCCAACACTGCTTATTTAGTAATTTTTTTCTCTTACTATACACTTTCAGTAAAAATTTGTCCAGCAAGTTAGGTGAGAACACTAATTTTCTTGAAATGGTGCAGAATATCTGTATATCTATATCTCATGGCACAGCAGCACTTCCTGTTCAGATGAACTGTTATTTTGATGTGCTGCAACTATCCAGTTAGTTACAGCAGCACTGCTGTTCAGGGTGCTATTCACATATAGGCCAGGAGGATGTAGGGGCATTGTAGGGTAGGATGGGGGGTTTAAGGGAGATCTAAAGGAGCTGTCCAAAGCAGCCACTGAACTCA
>VYZS01095090.1:52382-73316 GCA_013400695.1 Neodrepanis coruscans | reverse complement strand
TTTCTTTTTTTTTTCTTTTATTTTGATAAATAACAATGAAGGAAGAGGTGGGCTTGGAAGTGTACCTTGCCCTATGTGTGCAAATGACACAACAACCCTTGCCTAGCACCTGAAATCCTGAAAATCCTGCTGCCTGAGGAGCTGATTACTTGACATTTAGGTTAACTTGCTGGATCCTTTCACATCTGATCTGAAATCTCAGTATGAATTGAATTCTGATCTGAATTCTTTGTTATGTTAAGAAAAGAAACTAAGAAAAGAATATAGTTATGCTACCATATAAATCCATGTCTCTCCCATATCTTGAATGTTATATGCAATTCTGTCTTTTTCTTCCAAAAATGAGGCAGCAGAACTGGAAAAGGTTCAGAGAAAGGTAAGGAGGATGATGGAACTTCCACATGAAAAACGAAAAAATGCACTAGAACAGCTAAGCTTAAGAAAAGACACAAAGCAAGAGGGAAGCAATATTAAACAGAAATCAAAAGTGATATGAAGGAGATGGATAGACGAACTTCTCCCAGTACAAGAACTAGGCAAAATCAAGTGAAGCTAGTAGGAGCAAGTTCAAAGTAAACGAGGCATTTTCCCCTGCAACAGGTAGCTCTGTGAAGCCCCTTGTCAAGGCTTATTGTGCATCCCAGTGCTTTATCTGGGTTCGAGGGGAATGGATACAAGTATATGGCCATTGAAGCAGACATTAAATAAACAGAAACCAGATCTGACTCAGGAAGTCTTAAGCTCAAACTAGTTACATGCTGAATGAGTATTAGGGGGGAGCTATTGCATGTAAACCTACTTTTGAAGGCTGAGCTGTGCAAACTCTTGTTGCAAGTCACATACAACCACTGTATATCAGTTAAATAAAAACCATGAAACTTTTGCATCAGCCTAATCTAGTCAGCTTCTCTATGCTTCCAGCTGACAAAAGATTTAAATATATTATGGGTTTTTCCTGCTTAAAATAGGTGATAATGTTGAAAAGCAAAACTTCCTGCCTAACTCTGATAGAGGAAGTGGGCAGAGGGTAAGGGAGCTGGGTGGCAGAAGAGCCCTGCAAACTCTGCACTGGCATGCCATGAATCCTTTACCCTGCCAGACACAGAACTGCACTGCCTAAAGGCAGGGGGCCACAGCCTCAAAAGACCAAGACTGCCCACAGTAAAGAGCACAAACCAATTCTTTCGGACAGCACAGGTGATTCTTTTGCAATATTTCTAACATTAGTGCAGCGATAGTGGTATTCAGTGCTCCTGTGTCTTCTGCACAGCCCCTACAGTCTCCACAGATTCTTCTGTATTTCTTCAGCTCTCAGCACAGCGCTGGCCTTGACAGTGGTAACATGCTTTCCACTTGTAGCAGTGTGACAGATGAGAAATTACTTTCTAATTAAGCAGTAATTGAGGTAATACCCCCCTTTTTTATTGAGGGAGACTAGAAAATGCAGGTTATAACTTGACTGAATCATGCAAGGATTGCTGAGTGGAACCCAGTTGTTCTGCCTCCAGTCCTCTGCTTAGGTTGGTTGATGTTATTAAGATAGTGCCGGCTCCGAGGGGGATGATGAGATGTTTGGACTCATTATTTATGGTGAGGAGTGTGCGTTTGTATTTTACTCAATTAAATTTTATGGTGGAAAGGCGGGAAAGCAAGTGCCCAAGTGCAGAGTCCTTTGTTTCAAGCCACTGAAGAGGAATGTCCCGCTAGCCTTTTATAGTTTCCATTTGGTTGGTTGGTTGTTTCTCGTCAGTAGCTACCCTCGCCAATTCCAAAGGAATCCTTCCGAGGACCGGACCACAGCAGGAAAAATAAGTGATCCAAAAATAAAAGCAGTGAGGCACCTCCTGTAAGCCCCGGTTCGGTTCTCTCTGGTGCGAGGCGCACCTGGGGAGGTGCCGCCTATGGGGCGGGAGTCCCCCGAGGGCCAGTAGTCCCCGGCCGGCGGGCGAGGAGGGGCGGGCGGTGCGTGCGAGGGCCCGGCCGGGCCGTGTTTGCGCTCGGCGGCTGTGTTTATATCGCTGGCTAAATTTAGCCTCTGAGTCATCGCCACTGCTGACGAGAGGTTGAGCTGCCCGCAGGCCCCAGCCCTGCACCTGCCCTCGCCCTCCCGCCGCCTCCCCGCGCAGCCGGGCGGGCCTGCGCCCCCGCCCCCTTCCCCCCATCCTCCATCTCCACGCCAGGATATTTTTCCTGTAAAAACTTTTAAAGTGTTATTTTAACCAAGCCCAGAGGCAGACTTCAATCACTAGGGGGGGTCTCCGGAGCACTGAGCAGTTGTGGGAGCACCTCCCTTCTTTGAGCGAACGGGTGCCAAACAAAGGTCCGCGGGTCCCGCGGCCCGGGCAGGGCGGGGGTAGAAAAAGTGAGCTGTGGAACAGCTCTGCCCCATCGCACGCAGGTCGAGTCAATAAACCCGCCCGCTCCTGGTGCTGGCGGCTGTGGCTGGGCGGTGTGAAGTATCCTCTCTGGGCGCTTTCTGCAGCACTCCTGCACACACCCCCAGAACGCGGGGGTAAATCCCCCCCGTCCCCGTACCACAGGTAGTAAGTGGTAGCAGATGCAGCTTTATGGAAATGCAGGACCTTTATTTACGGTATTTGTGAAAAATAAGCCAGCCCGGGGGAGGCAGGAGGGGAAGGCCGGGGGCCTGGGAACGCGGTGGCCGGTGGTTGCCCTTCCCAGGTTGCCGTCAGCTGGCTGTTGCCATGGCGGCTGTCTGCTTCCCCTTCCTGCCCGCTCCGGAGAGGAAGGCGCAAGTGGCTGCGTGTTTGTTGTTGAACTACGAGAAAGTAGAGAAAGGGGCTCACCTGCACAGCTGGGCCGGCTGCAGGTTTGGGGCAATGCTGCCCCTCATGCTTGGGCTGGGCAGCCCATAAATGGGTTTTGGGAGTCTCCTGCACCCCACATCCCTTCTGCTACACCCAGTCCTGTGTATCTTTTCTCCATAAACACCCATGTGGCTCATCTTGTTGCAAAGCCTGATAGAGGCTCGCTCATGAGAAAGGAAGCAGTACTTGAGATAATTGCTCCTTCTGCCATGAATTTAGCCCCATGTACGAGCCATTGCAAGCCAGAAGGATGCAGATCCCCGAGGAAGATCTCTCATTGTCTTCTCCAGGTCACAAGAAATCATGCTACTATGCTCCTCTTTAACTTTCCTTTTACACTGATATAATTCTTTGGTCATTAGGAATCATAGCTGGAAAGATTTGTATTCTAGTTCATTGGCCTGCATTTCTCTCTCTGGTGGGGGGATACCTTCTGTAACCTCAGTTGCCTTGGGGACTGTGACTTTCTAGTCTTTCTAAGCTAAAGGATGTTTTGTGGTAGCACAATATGCCCTCCAGCCACCTAGCAGCCAAAACAACCTTCAGAGATGAGTCAGCAACTGGTCCCGGTGTGCAAGTATTTCTGTATCCAGTGAATAAATAAAATCTCAACAACTTCTTGTGAATGCTTGTATTAGTCATTAAGGGAAAAATGTTTTTATATACACATATGCTGCTATTCTTCTTTTGCTGTAACAGTGCCATTTATGGGTATATTAATCCTTCTAGTTAGGATGGGATCAGAATATGACCCTTAACCATCTGGAAGCTATGAAGCAAAGTCAGATGCTGCTCATGAGACCAAGAGAATAGAAAGGAACCCTGCTGTGTATGTGATAAGAATGTACCAGACCCACATACATGTGTGTGTGATGAAGATATTCTTTACTTTTGTAAGCAGGGGTATTAGTGGCACGTGTGTATCAGGTAGAAAAATGAATCTTACTTGTATGTTAAACATTTATGCTCAAGGATGCTAGGAGCTGTGTAAGAGGGAGAGCATTTCCTTTGAGATGCATTACCTGTCCTAATCTTCCCTTGATCACCCTATGCAAGGGCTTGGTAGGAGTAAAAAGGTTTTCATGTCTGAGGTGCTATCTGCCAAATATATGTATCTGTATGCTTACAGTGTGAAACATGTATTAGGAATTAATTAGGGGGAGGAAATAAATAACCGGTCAGTCATGTCCCACTTTCATTCGTTTCCAGTAAAAGACTTGCATGGTTTTTTTGTGTTTGTTTGCCAGTATTCTGGCTTTTGATTCAGCGCAGTTCATGGAATAGGCTACGCTAATGTACTGTTGCTGCAGAGGACACTTTTCCTGTAAAATGGCCTTTCCTTGTGACTCATTGAAGCATTCATGCTAATGCTTCAGACAGACAGTCTCTTAAGGATATCCCCTTTAAAAAGCAGCAGCTGCAATAGGAAATGGTTTTATGTGTTTCCAGCTTTGTGTTGACTTACTGTATTCACAAGTCTAGTCTTCATTAGTTACAGTTAGTGTAGAGGGCAAAAGGGGCTTCTTTCCTTCTTGGGAAGGGAGCCTCAAAAGGGTCATTTTGTTGCTACCACATGGAGGTGGCAAACTGTTCATCCCTCATACTTCAGTGCAGTAGTGAGTGAGGATTGAATTATTTTGATAAGGGACAGATCAGGATAATGAAGCTTAGGGAAATTACACACCGGTGTTGCAATAGTTACGAGTTGTAGAAAAATGTCTTGAAACGTATCACATATGAAAAAAAAAAAAAGACACCAAATTCATGGTATCTCTTCTGGGTTTTCTATCCTTCTTGGCAACTAAATTATACCATACCAAAAACCCCTCAGTCTTGAAATATTTGAGAATTTTGGTCTTGGCAGAGGCGTATCCGGGGAAAAGATACGGAAACTTGTGAAATGGACATTTTTTAGCTCTTCCCATAAATCGTTTACTGCAAAGAATAGCTGCTGTTTCCATCCTGTGGTTCTTGTCCCATGCTGAATTAGTACCACTGAAAGCAGATCAGCCCAGAAGCGAAGCCATAACTCTAAACCCCATTAGCTAGGCTTGCTGCTGAAGCAAGTAGTCCCAGCTTGCTCTTCTTCACATGTCACCTTTCTGTTGTCCTGGCACAAACATCAGTTTGACTACATGATGCCATGGATGAGATAGATTAGGATGACATTTTCAGTAGTAAAGGCAAATTCTTTATCAGATTAGTTCTGGCCTTGATCATTGTCCTGCTCTAGTTCACTTTTCTGCACTGCTGTGAGGAGAGGACAATGTGAGTGGACTGCTTCAGTATGCAAGGTCAGTGAAAGTGTGTGTCCTTCAACCACCATGGAAGGAAATGCTGGCTGAATATGGGCCCAGGGAAATACAAGCAAGCCCTAGGTCTAGGAATAAAACCTGGAAAGCTGTCTTCAATCTAATGCTCTATTTTTTCACTTCAAAATTAATGGTGTCAAAGTCCTTCAAAAATTGTTTAAGATATTACTCTTTTTATAAGCAGGGGAAAACAATGGTAAAATATTTCCTATTCTGCTCTTGCATGGCATTCTCCTTCAGTGTCTTAAGCAAGTATGGGAAACACGCTTAAATGGAAAAAGACAAAAATGCTATGCCAAAAGAGTGACTTCAAGAGGCAATGAAATAAACAGAGTATAAACTAAAAAACATATGAGAGTTTTTATCAGTATTTGTCATACTACATCCCTTTGATTATCCTTCAGGTCTGTAACTTCCTAAAAGTGCAGCACTAAAACTTTTATTTACCAAATAAAAACAAACCCCAAGACCTTCCTCAAAAACCTCCCCCCGCCCCAAAAAAAGGGAGGAGTATGAACTCAGTCCTTACACTGTTTTACCTATCAGTGCCAAGAGCAAGTAATCCTTTTCTCCTGAGGTGACGTATAAAATCAGAGGAGACAGAATATTTAGAAACCTGTTATGGTGTGAGAAGCACAAAGCAGCCTCCTACATGAGATGAGACATTAATATGGGGGTTCTTACATGTGTTTGCCCTCCCAACAGTGTGGAATAGTTGATACTGTACATGCCAGATCAGTGCTTCTCTTGTCTGCCCCCTCCTTTCTAAAATTCCATGAGAGTTTCTGTTAAGGTCCACCAGTGAAGCTGAAACATATTTCAAGGTTAGGATTTCTGTACCAATTTTTAGGCATCCTTTTGTATTTCCCTTACTAAGTCTCTATAAGACACTTCTTTACCCTCTTGGCTGCAAATAGAATAAAATAATCTGACAGATTATTTTAGATGGTCTTCCCAGCATCCCAGTATGTTTGTTCTTCCTTGTGGAAACTACAGAAGGTGACTTTGTGCTTGCATGCCACTTCATTTTCATCCCACACAAAGATCTCTGTTTAAGGAGCAGTCTACTTTAGCTGTAATAGCTTGATAAAAACATGGTATCTAGATGTCATGTGAATGTTGTGGTTCCATATGCATGTTTGAGCAGGTTTGGGAGTGTGGCTTTATGGAGGAGTGTGGCTGTATGAAGGAGGGAAGGAAGAATTGATGAGGAAGGACAAGCCTGGTCAAATTGAGATGCTAGTAACGAAACAAAAACCATCTTGTTTTTTGACATCAAATTGAGTTTTCTTAACCAAGCCCTAGGGAATAGTTTATAAAAGATTGTTTTCACCTGTAAACCTAGAAATGCCTGGGCAATCAGGATGGACTAAGCCCAGGGCTGGTTACTTTGAGATAAATGATAGCAGGCTCTAGAGCCTATGTTTGTGTGGTATGATCCACAGTGCTGCTGAAATGTGTGATGGGATCTGTGTGAATTCTTCTAAATCCATTTCTTTTAAATCCACTGTTAAGTCTTGGGGGTAAGAATAATGACCTACTGCTAAGGTGCACGATGAACACAGGTTTTCTGAAGCCTATTTTGTGTGTGTTTGTGATTCAAATGGCACAGATCTACTTATGCTGAAATAAGAACATAATTTAGTGACTATCTGGGAGGGCTTTGAAGAGCTTTCTATTGACGCATCTCCAATGCACCAACTCCAATTGCAACTCTCTCGTATTTGTGATTATGTAAAAAATGACTTGCAACCGTGTTGTTCTGCCCTGTTGGCCTAATCTGAGTTGAAACATCTTGTTCATATAATGTGCTTCAGTGCTCTTTTATGAACTCCTGAGTACTGAAGCAAAATTGTTGGAAGCCAGTCTTCTGTTTCCTCGTCTGCTGGGGATTGGGGAGGGGGGAAGGGGCGGAGATTTGGACTGTTGTTTTGTTTTCCAGAAATTGCCATGTCTGCTTAGCAAATATGGAACTCTGGATGAGAAAACGAAGACTGACTTCTAATAGAGGGTCGGTTATTGAGGTGAAATAGTATCCCAGGCTGGGCAATGTAAAGAGAAACTCACCTGTTTGTATGAGATACCATTAAAGTGCAGGAAGGTGGGGGTATAATCAGGGCCACTTTTGCCAGGGTGATTACATATAACAAAAGGAGGAACAGTGTCCCTGTCCCAAAGCTGCATTATATAGTCTGGTGTCCCCCTGAAACTCAACTCCCATGTTTCTTCCTTGACAATGGGACCTGAAATAACCCCTTGGTTTTGGTTTTTTGTGTGTTTTCAAGTATGTTCTTGCTTAAGGTTTAATTGGCTCCAGTCAGTAGGAAAGGGCTCCAAGGCTGATTATTTATGGCTTACTGTCAAAAGTGGCTATAAAAAGGGCAGTATTATCTTGGAGATGCTGGGAAGGAAAATGTGGTGGGGGGAGGGTGGGGGAGTGTGTGTGTGCACGAATGTGTTTTCTTGTACTAGATGAAATCAGAGTTTTGCTGTCTCAGCAGTGTGGTTTAAATTGAAGATTAACCCTTTGACCTTCACGGTGTCAAATCACTTACAGATGGATCACCAGTTATATTTTTTCTTTTTTTTAACTTTTGGGGTGAAGGGGGGCTTTTTTTTTTTTTTAAAAAAAAAAAAAGGTTGTTTGTTCATGCAGCTGGGGCTTTTGAAAGGCTCAGAAGCCAATCTGATTAAAAACAGCACTTGGCTAAACTCTGCAAAATCCTACAAGCAAAAAAAAAGTTTAATCCTCTTGTGCACAATGCATAAAGGGTCTGCTCTTTTCTTTTTGTAATGTTAGAGCTACAATTATTTCTGGAGAACTTATCATTTCCCTCTCTCTCCTCATCCCTTGCTGCACCCCCTTGTTATGCTGATGGGATTAAAGTGTCTGCTCTTGAAAAGTGTAACTGAGTTGTTATTGGAAAAGAGAAGTGGTATGTTGCAATTTTAGAAATATAAATAACTTTGCTCCAACTGTTCTTCTCTACAGCATCAGCAGAACAGAAATCAAGTGTGGTGGCAGCTTTTTCTCTTCCTACACAACTTGGCCTTAAATGCGGAGGCGAACAGGAACCACACTGGGCAGAGGTGAGCTTCGCCTGCCTGTTTCAGGCCACATCCAGTCTGCAGGGAGCACTGAACAAACACTGGTTCGGGGGCGAGACATTGCACACCGCCGGCCGGATGTGAGGACTCTGACTTTCTGATACTCGTCTTCAAGTTTGGGTGTTTTTATGGACTCTTCTTTACTGCTGCCTGCCTTGTGAGGCAGGGAGCTCTTGTCCAACACTGTCGAAGGAAAGCCAGAATGTGGGTGTGTTTGGTAAAGCTTGCTGCTGGTTCCCTGCACTGGTGACCGCTGTGCAAGAGAGGCAGATATTAGACTAACAGCTTCCTCTGCCCTTGTATTAGGTGATGGTAGAGTGCAGGAGTGTCATTTTGGCTGCTAGGTAAAAATGATGCCTGGGATTGATGACTAAATGTACTTCAGGTATCTTCCAGACCACAGATGCTCAGTTCCTCCACATTTTTAACAATCAAAAGCATTCAGTAGCTTACACCCATCAAGTTACTTGTTTTCTTCATTGGTTACTGTTTATTTTATTGCACCCTCTGTGAGAGAAAATCAAAAAGAAATCTAACCTCTCCAGTCATTCCATTGGGTACCAGTTGCAGCTATCTCACAAGTAGTTGTTCTTTGTCACTGACATCAATAGAAAAAAAATAATTTCAGTAGAACAGTCTTAAAATTAAACCTTTCTGGGGTTGCTGGTGACTGTTAGTTTCTGCCACTGTTTGCTTCCAGTTAATTGTTCTCAGTGCCCATGAGTCAGCATGAAGCCAAAAACCATGGAAGATGACACAAGTGTCATTCTTCTATACTGATAATGTATATGTTTTTGTTAGTTTTATGGTGGGTGTTTATGTTCTTTTGTTTTTTTCTTTTCTCTTAGTATAATGTGGTTGGTTAGGGAGGCTTAGATCCCAGGCATCCAATGATTTTGGTTCAGGATTTGACAGGGAAATTAATTAGCATCTGGTCTGATATGTACACTGTACAAGCAGTCTGTCCGTTACTCCAGGGTGCAGTGTTTGGAGGCTGCTGTAAGCACATATTGACTAGCAGCAGTAATATTCCTTCAAGGGACATCTTCTAACAGTTCCCAGTTTGTATGCACTCAGAAGTTTGTCCATATAGCTGACACTATTGGACAGGGAAATTATCTTACCAAAAGGAAGTAGCCTTAAATATTGATGACTACTTCTCTGTAGCCTTAAATATATTTAGTTCACAAACCTAGTGACAACTAGGGTAAAACACAAACAGAAAAGCAATACAGGTTTCATTTTTTTCAGACCATTTCCATATTGCCACTGCACCTTGTTGTAGGTCTCAAATGATACAAGCAGCATGAAAAAGAGTTGTCCAGAGAATTGCTCTTCAGTTGTGTTGCAAATATCAACTGCAGGTGTTGAGAAATTCTTCTGCTCTTGGACCACTCTGAAAAATAAGCATTACTGTACGGAACAGTAGTTTACTTGCACGTACACTTTCCTTCTCCACCCTTCTCTGCGTATTCTTCTCTAATCTGTGCTTTCTCTGGTGTTTGTGTAATCTCATCATTGCACTGTAGTGTCTGGTAACAGTTTGCTGAACAGTTAAATTTGGACATTCTCCCTCTCTCCGAGCCCCATTCTCTTTATTTGCATCCTGCTCTAATGTAGCAAAATGTCCTTTAGTTCCCTGAAAGAGATCCCCAAGCCTTTTTCACTTTCATGTAGTTACTCTCTTTCAGCATAAGGAGAGTTTATGTGAGGAAACTTTTTTTCTCCTTTTATATTATTTTTCTAGCTAGAGCTAGAGTAATATGTTTGTCCATGATGGTTAATAATTCATGTAAATGAATCTCAAGTAATATTTTGTGGGGTGGGTTTTATGGAGAGGGAGGGTGGGAGGTTTTTTTAGGGAGGGGGTGTTTTTTGTTTTATGTTGTTTCTTTAAGCATGTGCACTACAGAGTTACCTGGAGTGATCTACGTGATAGCTGTTGCTGACTATGTTGCAGCAGTATGGAAGCCACTCTCTGTCCATGTTGATGAGGCTTTCCATACCTTGCTTTGCACAGTCTGCTTGATGTAAACGCTTGTCATCGGAGAAAGTGGACTTAAATGGTGGGGAAAGCCTGAGGGGTAGTGCAAGCACAGACTGAACTGAGGACCCCTGAAAAGCCGAATGTTAAGGAGAGGACTCTTAAATCAGAAGCTTTTAAGTGGCAGGAGTGGAAGTGCAGAGGCTCGGGAAGCAATGTATCAATGCTGCCTCCCCACATGGTATGCCCTAGGATGTGATGCCTGCGTTTTCCTGCTGGTTGCCAGGACCCCTTTATCAGGAACAGTCAATGCTACATCATAACAACCCTGAAAACTATGAAAAATTCAGCAACTGCTTCTTAAAAACCATTGCGAGCTTTCCCCTTCCTCACTGCCTTGACTTGATGGCCAAACAGGCCAGTAGGGCCTGTCCTCTGGATGTGTAAGCTGGAAGGATAGGTCTGGTACTGGTGCTTTCTGATGTTGTGACCCAACCACTTTATCTAGGGCAAGACTCTTCTTAACATGGAGAAACAAGTACCTGAAACAGTTGCTCAGTCAGGCTGCCTGCTTCAATAGAATCATTTGGCTTAGGGAAGGGCACATATTTGCCAGTCCGTATTTCCCACTGCAACAACAGACTTATCAAAATTGGTCATGCCAGGGTCTCAAGTTAAGATCTACTTGAACAACAATACTTCATTGGAGACATAGAGCTAATGCTAGACAAAGGCTGACTTCCTGTAATATGCGTGTTGGTTACTGGTGCCAGAGATTTACAACCACTGATAATATATTTTAATTATATTTCATATCTACATATCTTGGAGAAAGGAAATATACTCTGTCAACCCGAAAGTCTTACTTTGCTTCATGTAGATTTGGAGGGACAGGCTAGTTATTCAGATACGGGAAAGCAAGTACTTCATACTTCCAGTCTCACCTGCTTGAGGAAGTAGTGGGATGATTTCACTCATTTATCAACAAATACACAGACACGCAGCACCCATGCATGTGTCACCCATTCTGTGTTAGTAAGGCCTCTTGAGCACCTACAGAGGAGATCTTGCCTGCAGAGTAGCTATTGCAATGTGGCCAAAGACATATGTCGATTATTTGGGGAAAGAGTTCCACAGAACATGGTTGAAATCCTGTTGGTGAAGGATTATGCTCAGGTTTTTAGGTATTACTTTGTTTTGGTGAAAAGAATGGGACTTTCTCTCTGTGCTGTAAAACTACAGTCCAAGAATTTAGAAAGAAGAGTTGGATCTTTCTCCTAAAACAAATGCGTATTTTTAATGACCAGTTCTTAAGAAAATCTTGAGCTGTGGCTGCTGCTGGTACCAGCAGCTTTGAAATACCTTGCTTCCTTTCCCCAGATCTCCAAAACAGCTTCAGACCTCAGCTCTCTATCCTTTAGAGATGGAGTTCTTCCTATCCCTTCCCAGCTGTGCACACTTTTGAATATCTTCTAACCTACCCATCCCAGGATCCAGCAAGCCTGGTGCTAGTGGGGAATAGTAGCTTTACTTTTGTTTCCTGCAGTTCTTGAAAGCTGAGCCAGTAATCACAAAATGACTGCCCAGGGATAGCTGCAAACTGCTGCAAATAGGATACAACAAAGGCAGGGGAGAGGATGAAATTGCATTGAAAGGGTTGCTGCTGGATCTGTGTAGGGCTGCAGCCTTCTCTCAAGGTGCTGATAATTCCTGGTAGCACTGAATTCCTGCATAACTGATCACATATCTCAGTTTAAATAGCTGGTGGTTATTAAATGTTGGTTGGCTAAACGCTTTTTGGAGAGTCCTGAAACAAACTTCCTCATCAGTCTTTGTTTTGGAGCTGTGTATCGAGGGAATAGGAGTGAGGAACCCAGTCTTTCTTGATGTAGAAAGGATGATTGCAAAGACATCTTTCTTTCTACCGGCTATTTACTTTGTCCCCTCAAACCTGGATATGGGCAATATGTGCATGTGAGGTTACTGCAGTCCTGCATTTGCTCCATGGCAGTCACTGGAGCTGTACCCATGGTGGAACTTCATTCGATGTGGCACTTGGCACTCTTCTGGGAAATGGCAGATTCTGACCATTAGTAGACTAAGGAGAAGGGTTGCTTTGTTTTTTAAGGAAAAGCAAAATTACTTGATGTAGTTATTGCAAGGTGACCTCATCAACTTTACAATTAATTCCACCCTTCTGCTGCTGGTCCTGTCCCATATCTCTGCTGAAGTTGTGGGAATGGTGAGACTGTGACATGCTGAATGGTGTGCTATTTAAAGGGAAAAATAGGGAAAGCACTCGGCATATGTGTTAGAATCAAACAAGAATGCAGATTTGTGAAGGTCTTGCCTTGTTTTACCAGCAGTATTTGCTGCGGGATCATAAGTAAAAGAACCATGGAATATCCATTCATATTCACGGAAGCTCTGTACGTGAACTAAGCACTATCAAGGATTTGCATAATTTGACTAAAAAGGTTTTAATAATGTCGTTCAAATGAGCCTGTCTTTCAAACTGGCATAAGTGATCATTTGAAAAAAATGCCTACCTGTTGCCTTTGATTGTTTTAGCAAGAAGAAATACCTCAAGGAGTTGATAAAAGATCCTAGGATAATCTTTTACAGTTCCTAAAGACTTCAGTGGTCTCTGTTTCTTTTGTTTGCATGTGTTCACGCAGGTGTTACACAGCTCAGTTCTTCTCCACCAGGAAAAGCAGAAAAGACCAAACACATCAAATGCACTGGAATGTAATTGTGTGTGTGTGTGTGTCTGTGTGTGGGTATGTGTTCTTGAACTGAATGCAGTCTGACATCCCCTACCCCTTTTTCCTTCCACGTGCCTCATCTTCCCCCTTAGCCACAGAAAGGAGGGTCTCTTCCTGCGAATCCCATGCTGGAAGGTGGTTTCTGGGAAGCGAAACCTAATGTCTGTGGGCTGTTTTTTAAAGCCATGTTTCAGTTCTGTCTTCAGACTCTTTGCTGCCTTTGGGAAACGGAGGGGTGGGAAGGGTAGATTCTTAAACTGTTGTTAAAATCTATTATGGAAATATTGCATGTATAAAGTTATTCTTAAATCTAAAGGAGTCTCCCCAGTTTGTGGACATGGCTCCAGGAGAGCATCATCACAGGTTTCTCAAGTCTGTTTTTGATCAGACTATTCTGAAAGGAGTAGTTGATGACAAAAAGGGGAGAGACTGGTGTGATGGAAAGACAACATTGTCAGTATCTCCGTAAATAACGTATCAGAAGTTAGGCTTGTAAAAGGGAAATTCAGAAACAACCCATGGGATTTGTATGTCTGTTTCCACTGAGTGTATTTGAAAATCCTGCCAGTAAATTTGAGTTTGGGTATGTAGACACTGTGGGGGGAAGTGTGTTAAATTAATCATGTATCTCTTCTGTTCTCTTCAATGGTATGTAATACAGTCTCCTATGTTCCTAGGTGAAATTCACTGATGAGAATACTGTGAAATATGAATTCACATTTTCTTCTCCCTCTTCCCTCTTGCCCATCCACCCCACTGCATGATTTTTCAAGTTTGGTGGGATACTTTTTATAAAAAAAAAAAAAAAAGAGAGTCTTTCATCTGGAAAACAAAAAGGGTAAGGTGAGATAGAGTTTGCAATGTACTTAATAAATTTCCTGTCAATGGAGGGTTTGCCCATGACTTCTGATTTCACCAGAATATGATACTGTCCTGCTGCAGAAGTTAAACCAAATGCTCTCCTGTGAGACTTCTGTCTGAATTAGTCCTGAAGTGCACACACCTTTGCCATGGACTGAGACCCAGTGAGAATGTAGCATTTTGTTTATTCTGGTTGTGTGCCTCCAGGATTCCTGCCTGTACCAATGGTGACTGGGCAGAGCTCCTTTTGGTTTTGTATCTGTGCAGTATATTTGCTTTGTGCTTTCTTCTTTGGTGCTTTTTAATACTTTAATACTTGGATTTTTTTTCTAATAACTGGTACAATTTTTAATAAAATTGTTAAATTCTTTGTCTGTGTTCTTTATTTTCTTAAGGGATGGAGGGCATTTACACAACTGGCCCATTCTGGAGTTACCCAAATCAGTGATACAGTTTAGGTTGTTCAACTTTCAGAGTATTTGGTAGATCATTTTATGTGCACCCTAATAACAGGCCCTGCAACAAAGACAAGATTTACTTTCCAGATTGGAGTGCTCTCCATGGGTATAGTTTGATTTATAAAATAGTCTTTTAAGATACGTTACTATGCTTGGACAGAGAACTGCTGCTCCTTGGAGCTGCACAGTTAACTTGCTGCTTCAAATCAGGAAAGTCTTGTTAAGATATACATGAGGTGCATCCTCCAAATGTGCAAAATGTAACCTTTGATTGATGACTGCTTACCTATTGCCTACGCAGGTACATTCCAAAGGCACCAAGGCCTTGAGAATAAAGACTCAATGCTTACTATAATCCTACAAGGGAAATACGGTTCTCACTGGTTTTCTGACATAAAGGCAGCAGAGGAAGGTGGTCATGGCTTTGGGAGTGCTTGTGGTAATGACTCCTTCAAACACAGACATGAGGATGTCTCAGCCATCCCATGCACAGCAAGACATGTTTTGGTAATTGTCAAGCCTGTCCTTCAGTTTTCCTCTGTTCCTATAGGGATAAACTATCTCTTAAATAGCGGTAGTTAACCTGGGTGGAGCAGCAATAGTGATGTGTTTATCATGATTTATTTATAATATAGTTGATCAAATTCCTTCAACTACATTCCTTCTCCAGTGCAATGCTGCTGCAGTGTTCATGGGAGGCTTTAGGGAACTGAGTTAACAATTCTACCCGATGTTAAGTTGCCTCGGCTGGTGTGTGCATGTTACAAAAGGGCCTTTCATTCCAAGAACACATGATGTGTGTGGTATGAAAAGCCACATGTGCATCTAAGACCACAGGGGGAAAAAGACCGTTTTTCTTTTCATTGTATTAGACCTAGTGAGAAGTGTGTCCCCTGGCCAGCCTCATGTGACCGTGAAAGAGCCTGTTGTAACACCCTGATACAAGGGGACAGACATGAGATTGACATAGATGGCAGGGTGGCTCTGAATTTCCTCATTTTCATGTGGTTAAATTCTCGCCATTAAACTCTCACTCTTAAAAGCTTTAATAATTCTTGTACCAAAGAGAAGAATGGCTTTTAAAAATGAATGGTTTGTAATGCTACCCCAGAAACCCTTGCCAAAGCAGCAGGATGCATTGCATCCTTTGCTCAAAGCAAAGGCACAGATGTATGGACAACCTTCCTCTGAGATCTCACGGATTAATCTTGGTTCTTTGGTTTGGCTCTGTCATGACCTCCTGTCTGTCACTTGCCTGTGACAAAAATGACTTATTAAAATGGAAACATTTTCAGTTTAGGCATCAGGACCAAATACTACAGGCTGGAACATGCCTATTGCAACATTAATACTTTTTTTTTTTTTAATAGTTTGAAAGAAACTGGATATCCTAGAAAATGTGCTTCAGGAAAGCTTTCTTCTCAAAATACTAAGCCTGCATACTAACAGGGCACTTTCAATTTATTTTCAGCCATGGCCCCTTTCATGGCAATCACAACATGTCCCTCATTTTCTGTACTAACACGACTATCACTTTAAGGGAAAATGAGTTTTGTTACTAACTTCCTAGCTGTATGCTGTAGGGACAAGGTAAAAAGTTTAAGTAGGATTACTGCTTCAAGGAAAAAATGTTTATCAAGAAGTTCTCAGCCTGTCTCGTTAAAAATAATAAAGCACTCTGAGGACGAGAAAGTTCTTTGGTTGCGCAAGCTACTGCAGAAAACACTATTTTCATGACTCTGGTGGCTGAAGTTTAGAAGCCACTATAGTGTATGGATTGGGGAATATTTTTCAATCACTCATAAATGTGTTCTACGGTGCAGTAAATGTGCCAGTCCTCAGTCTCTGCAATGTGTATGCAAGCTTCGAAGTAGTTCTACTAACCAGCTTTGTCCTTGTGCTTTCATACCTGAGTAATTCAGACATGATACAGACCCATTTCCTTCTTTTGCTCACACCCCTCACCCCCACTTCTATTTACAGAGACATAGGGTTAGGGAAAGAAAAAGCATCCTGAAAGCAATTTTTGATGGATTTGAAAGGTCGGTGTTAAATGCAAAACCTGAAGTTGTTTCATTGTTCATATTGCTCATTCCTGTTGAAAGGCTTGAAGTGAAAGAAACACGTTTCCAACAAGAATCTAACAAAGGGCAGACAATAGTTTCTGGTAGCGAGTTTTCATCCACCTGACATGGTGCATGGTTCCTGAACACACGTACAAAACCTGACAACAAACCACCAGGCGTGACGCACTGACATCAGTATTCATATTCCTCTCTGTAAGTCCTTTAAGTCTTGATTTCTCTTAAATGAATTATGTTCTCTGTAATGTTCATAATGGACTCTTTTCTTTCTCCATTAAAGTCTGTGTCAGCATTCTCCTTCTCTGTGTTTTGCCTGAGGGCTCTTGATGTATACAAAGACTCCTCTGTTTTCTGCTCTTAGTCACACGCTTTCACTCTTAACCTCAGTGCTATAAACTAAACATCCACCCACTATGGCTGGAGATGACCCTGTTTACGTCTGCTGCTCAAATCACGACAGCAACAGTCATGAAACACTGTTTTCATGGCCACATTTAATAAGAGGACAATGAGGCTTGACTTCTTAAAACATTGCAAGATTTTTTTCAAAAATTTCAACAGAAATAAATAGTCAAGAAAAGTTAATAGAATCTGTAAAGAAGACTTACTGCCATGACTATTAAACAGGGGCTGTTTGAGAGGATGGCTCTTCCTAAGGAGACTACGAGCCCATAGGAAACAGGGTGAGCAGTGATGGGTTTGAGAAGACGAGGGAAAGGGGCAGGAACACTGCTAGTTCACTGTGTGGGACAACTTTTTTTTGCAGGTGGCTGAAACAGGCTATCAGGCTGTAGCCAGATTTACTTTTCTGCAACCAGCTGAAGAGTGTACTGGAAGCAATGTGCTGGAAGCTCCTCCTTGAGGAGCTGCTGCTCTCCTGGCTGGCTCTCAGCAGGTGCCCCTGATGGTATTGCCATCCAGAGGGAGGGTGGCTCCTCTGAACCTCTATGGTCACCTGCTGCACTCCACCTTCCTTGTCACAGAAACACAGAATGGGTAAGGTTGGAAAGAACCATAGTGGGTTATCTGGTCCAACCTCCCTGCTCAGGCGGGGCCATCCTAGAGCACATGGCAGAAGATTGCATCCAGACATCTTGAATATCTCCAGTGAGGAAGACTCCACAACCTCTCTGGGCAATCTGTCCCAGTGCTCAGTCACCTACAAAGAAAAGAAGTCCTTCCTCATGTTTAGGTGGAACTTCCTGTGCATCAGTTTCTGCCTGTTGCCTCTTGTCCTACTGCTCAGTACCATCAAGAAGAGCCAGGCCCCATTCTCATGACACCCTCCCTTCAGATACTTACAGACATGAATAAAATCCCCTCTCAGTCATCTCCTCTTGAGGCTGGAGAGGCCCAGCTTCCTCAGCCTTTCCTCATAACAGAGAAGCTCTCTTTTTGCTCTCCACTGGACCCACTTCAGGAGCTCCATGTCTCTCTTGAACTGAGGAGCCCTGAACTGGACACAGCACTCCAGGTGAGGCCTCACCAGGGCTGAGTAGAGGGCCGGGATCACCTTCCTTAAGCTGCTGGCAATACTGTTCCTAATGCACCCCAGGGATACCATTGGCCTGCTTGGCCACTGGGGCACACAGCTGGCTCATGGACAGCTTATTGTCCACCAGGACCCCCAGGTTCTTCTCCACAGAGCTGCTTTCCAGCAGGTCAGACCCCAGCCTGGACTGGTGCATGGGGTTATTCTTCCCCACATACAGGAGCCTGCACTTGCCTTGGTTGAATTTCAGACAGTTCTTCTCTGCCCACCTCTCCAACCTGTCAATGTCCTTCTGAAGGGCTGCACAGCACTCTGGAGTATTGGCCACTCCTCCCAGCTTTGTCATCAGTGAACTTGCTGTCATCATTTGGCAAGAAGGTATTGAGATGCTGTCATTATAAAAAGTATTTCAGTGTCTTCCAGTGAATCTTCCCTGCAACACTACCCATCATTTCCAGTATCAGGGCAGCAGCAGCTTCCCAGTGCTCCCCACACCATTCCACACCCCAGGGCTCCACAGCTGGCAGACAGCTTGCCCAGTCCCCTTGGTACTTACACACTCATTACTTCAACAGGACAGGGTCATAGAGCTCATTTTGCCTGTCAGTGCAAGCATGCTCCCCATGGAATATTTGCTGGCACTTTCATTAGTTTAATTTTAAATATCCCAAGTGAATGACTTTCTATTCTTTCCCTTGAGAAATTGCTGTACCTTCTAATAAATCTTACTGACAAAAGGTTCTCCCAATATCCATCCTAACTTTTTTTCTCTTTTAATTATATTCCAATACCTTAGCTGTACATCCTTGTGTCACTTTGCAAAGAAGCCTTACCAAAGTCATTTCTATAACTAAGACACCCCAGAAGTCACTGGGGTTCACCTTGCCAAACCTCCTGCTGTCTTCAATGTACTTGTAGACAGCTTTCAGGCAAAGCTCTGCCTTACCCCCTCAGTGCAAGCCTGTATCCCTAGAGCATAGAGATGTGGCATAGCAAGGCTTAGTTAGTGTTGCCATCCAGCCCTTTCCCTGCTGCCCTCGTTCCCTTTCTGCCCGGGACCACCAAAGACTTCAGTGAGGGTAAAAAAATGGACAAGATGTATAACCCAAGATATTTTTCAGGCTTTTTGAGGTGCCCAGCCCCACTGCTTGCTAGCACTGGTTCCCTCAGCAGGGTTGGCAGCCTATGGGATTCAGGGCCGAGGCTCCAGTAGGATAGTTTAGTATGTATGTCTTGGGAGCAGCTCACCTGGGAACAGAAACCCAGCTCCGCACACAAATACTGCCTGTCTGGCAGCCTGGCTGTGTCCCTGCATGGCAATATCCCTGCCTTGGGGTTATGCTAGTAACAACAACATGTCATTCATTCCTGCAAAGTTGGATGTAGTAAAGCATTTCCCATTCACTTCCTTCCCTGTATGATTGTGAGTCATGGTTCTTGGGAGCTGATAACAGGAGAATCCAAACAGTGCTTCAAGTTGTGCCCATACATGAACAAATAATTAATCAGGGATTTATCAGAAAAAGAAATATTTGCTGATGTAAGCGGTTATTTGGAGCTGACATATTTCTGTCACTATGTGGTCCTTATGCCTGTATCTGAACTAGACCACTTTTCTCTCAGGTAGCCTCATCCACAGAAATAGAACCAACCCTTCCTCACTCCCACTTCAGTAGTTCACTAAGCCTTTGGAAAAGGAGAACCACAACAGAATATCCAGCTCTGTACTAGCTGTCTGTGGAGTTATCTGTGAATTTCCCTTGCTAGAGGCGGGTTACCACAGCCCACATCCACAGCAGAACTCTCCTTGACGTGGTAGATGTGGCTTGTAATTTCTAACATGCAACTCTATTGTTAACTTTAGTTAAAGGTGCATGAAGTCAGTCAACAAATTTGGCACTTTGTCAGAGTGGATACAACAGAGGAAGGTGGGCAAAGGGATTATTACTCATGGTTGTTAAATTCACTTGTAACATAAGGCACAAAATTAGATCCAGCAAGGGGCATAAGTGCTCACCTATGCCTTTTGAAATTGAAGTCCACCTGCACAGTCTCATCCAGCTGCTGCCTAACCCTGGAAGGGGTTTTCACATTCCCCAACAACCTAAAATTCTGATGGAGGCACTGAATGTCTCAGGACCAATCTCATGCCAAAGTACTGCGTGATCTACTAAGCTGATGCTTTTCTGCCTCATTTGAGATACTTGTTGGGGGCAGCCTATTTCAGAGCATGCCACCAAAGTAGGGTTCACAAAAGGTACAGGGAACAATGATCCTTTCCCTGCTGTCAGCCAATAACTCTCATTTGAACACTCATCCAGAATCACCATCTGCTGCCAAATGGCATCTGAGCCTGGTGCTCTCTGTTCCCAGAGGAGTGCCCAACACATGTGACTGATCAGGATGGGTTGCTTTAAACTCCTTCTGTCATATAACACTTAGATGTTTTGGAGGCCAGAGAGCAGGGAAAGAGAGTGAGTAAAACCATCTTAGGGCTAGCAAAAGCATGGCATGAATGTAAAATCCTGTTTACAATCAGTTGAATTTTAGAGTTCAGTCTTTGAACCAGGGTGAGAGAGACCTCTTTGTGAGGTATTCAAAGTCTGGAAAGAAGTGTTTTATTGACACTCTTCTCATTTTCTTTGTGCCTCAGTGGCTCTTCCACCCAGCATACTCTGATGGGGCAGCAGCCTGGATGTACTCTGTTCTTAGACATTTGCTGCTTTTTACATTTCCTGAGGGACAAGTCAGGCACTCGGTTCAGGGCTCTGGAGATGATGGAGCAACTAATCACCTAGAAGTTGAGTGCTGCAGAGTTCCAAGTTAGGATGTTAACTTCCATTTGTCTTTATGCTTCTACTTGCTCATTACTGTGCAAAACAGGGTAGCGCATTTTGTTAATCTCAGAATAGACACAGTTCTATAATGGGACATTACTTCTGTGCATTGCACTTCTTTGTCTGCGATAAGATATGGTTTCTAATGTCTCTCTTTTTTTTTTTTTTTTTGGTTGGTGCTTTTCCAGAGCCCTTCTTCCTCTTT
>VYZS01095090.1:21567-52071 GCA_013400695.1 Neodrepanis coruscans | reverse complement strand
TTTTTTTTTTTTTTGAGTTGGTGCTTGTCCAGAGCACTTCTTCATCTTGCCAACTAGTGATTAATTGGCTGTACTGAAAAGTTCAACACTTTTCTGTACGTTTACCAGAGGAGGTAGAGGAATGTGTGCTCTATCTAGAGTAAAAGCATGCCCTAAGAGGGTTTAAAAATGGGTCATCACTTGCTCATTTTAGAATCCATGCCCTCAAAACACATCAGGAAAGGTGCCCTACCTTTTTTATAAAATTCTTTTTAAAACTTCACACTGAGATTCTAACTCAGTGGTAATTTTAAGTGAAGTTGGAAGACTTCTGTTTATCTTTAGGTAAAAGCAGTACAGACAACTCAAGCACAAACCTCCTTGTGCTACCCTGGTGTTGTCATAAAGAATGTGGTTTTGTCCCTTGCTGGAGGAGTTTCCATGCTGATTATGCAATTTTTACCTCCTGACTGTTTAGGGGGAAAAAATTACTAAAAAACAGAGGCCTAGGCAGGGCCTTGTCAGCATAGTTTCAATTCCAGCACCTAGATGTCGTTCAGCCCTATAGTAAGATTTTAGAGGGTTAATGGTCCACTTAACAACTAGGGAGACATGAGAACTCTTTGAGCAAAGCTTGGAACAGGACTCAGCTGTTTCACAGAACTGCATCTCAGCTACTTACTACATAGCCTTTTAAAAGGAAATCCCAAATTAGGACCTTCTACAATCTGTGTTGTCACCCTTGTGCTAGAGAACTCCATGAAGCAATTTGACCTTGTTCCTACTTCTGTGTTAGCATCTGATTCATTAGCCCTTAGGTTGGAAATTCATGCTCTTGCAACCAGACATCCATGGTTCACGTCTTGCAGATGACCCAAATATGGGTGTGTTTCAGCTGGCCATGATGCTTGTAACCACTAGACCACAATATGCTCCCAGAGCCAAGAATAGCAGCAAGATTTGTGATGTTCAATTTTAAACAAAGCAAGACATTTTGGAGTGTTGGCAATGTTAGTAAACTGACAAGGACCCTAGGAGTGGTCAGGTTGAATTGGAAATGGAAAGACAGAACAATAAAGTAGTATTTTTAAAAGCATTTTCTAGTCTTGTTTCTAGTGTAAGTTTTGTTTGGTTTTTTTGAGTGACTCATAATTTTTACATTTGTGGTAGGTTATATTGTTGCCAAACCCAATATATCTTATCCTTCATCTAAACCTCTCTCCAAAGTTTTCATGCTTTTTCAGTCCTTGATCTGTCTTTTGGGATGGCTTCTAAGGATACCAACCAGTAAGCAGATGTGATAGCATTTTTTTTCCTATTGTGGACATCTCCTGAAAGAATTGTACCAAAATAACAAAACAGCAATAGCTTTTGGGGGTTACCAAACAGTCTCCAGATAGTGACTTCTTTTAGTCCTTGCCAGCATAGTTTGATTTGAACAGGGAACTGATAAAGAAATGCTGTCAAGCTCAGGCAAGTCATGTTTCTGCTTCTCCATCTGAATCATTTCTTGACTGCTTGAGAGCAAGTTGGGTGGCTTCCAAAAAAAAAGCAAAGATAGCCTCCCTGTCCCTGAGAGGTTACAGTGCAAACAGAGACTACCCAGCATGTATCAGCAAACTTATGTGCACATGGAAGGCAATGGAGGCAGTTGATTATATGGATTATGTAGGCAGGACCTAAAGACAGATGTGAGGCAATATTAGTCGCTTGTCTGTGCTATTGGCCTGTTGAAGCTCTCCAGTGCATGGCCCTGAGCAGCCTGTCATGCCAGGGGCAGGAGGGATGCAGCCCAGGGCACATCACTGGGCCAAGACATGTCTCACTATTTGCACTATGCACATGCATAATGATTTAAACTGAGCTTAGTAAAAGTATTTGCATGGATATCCCATATGGTCCAAAAATGACCAAGGCTTATTTACCAAGGTTTTCAACAGGAAAGGAGGCTTCTAGATCAAAAATTATATTTCAGTATACATAAATTACATGTTCATTTCTCTACATATTGACAGTTATAAACAGTTCTTTCTTGGCCCTAGGCCAGAAGTATGACTTTGACCATAATCACACTCTTTGTAGATAACTTACTTTTGTTTGGTTACCAAAGCTTTTGCAGTGGATCAGGCCTTTGCAATACTGTTTGTGTCTCATGCTCCTTTTTTTTTGCTATGACTGCCACCTCCTGTAACCAGCACCATCTGGTACTGGGTCAAAAGGATATGCAACATGGGTCACCACCAAGGGGAGAGAAGCTCAGCAGATAAAAACCCTTGAGTTTTGACCAGGACCTGTGAGAGCAGAGTAGTAAGAAGCTCTGATGTGGTGGTGTGCAATGAAGGGAGCTTTGCCCTGCCTGCCAAAGGAGGAGGAAGCAGTGTTCTTTATCACTTTTATTTCCCTCTGTCCTGCAGTCAGATTTTCTGCTTGTTTTTCATTGTGCCCTTCATGTGTTTTCCATCTCTACAGAAATCACTGGCTTTGTTTAAAATAGACTTCAAGTGGCTGCCAAGACTTTATTCAGAAAGAGCAAAAAACGCATGGACGCCAAGTTCCTATAGAGTTATCAAAAGCTTTCACTCGCCATCAAGAACTCTGAATATGCCAGAAACCTGGTCTTCTCAAGAAGAACTCTGCACAGTCACTACAGATCATCCTGCAAGAGCCACCAAAGAACTTTCTGCCCAGGAGAGCACACCTCAGCTCCCAGTGGTGTCTCCTGGCATCTGCTTGCAAGTGCCCTCACAAGTCTCCTACATACTGGCACGTTGGACTTTCTTTGCAGTGTAGTGAGTCTATACAGAAAAATCACAAGGTTAGAGGAAAATGGTTTAAGGATGTTTGACTCAGAAACATTTAAATGTACACTCATAAAATAATAGATTTCAGAAACATTTAGATGTACACTCATAAAATAATAGATTTCATCAGAGCACTGCCTTGTGCTGTAGGCTTGAAGTCAAGGAAGATTCGCCCTGAGGGGCTTTGCTGGGTATGTTTGCTTTCTCTTTATGCTTTACCACCTTTTTCTACCCAACTCTAAAGGGATTTCCTGCTTTGTCTCCAAAAGGAGATGCTATTGTTAAGTAATTCCTGTTTGGGAGCTTAGCATCTCCTTTTCTCTGCACCAGTTCAAGTCAGCAAGATGGTAAGTATATGTAAAATTGAAAACAGAATCAGCTCCTTCATCACCATGGCAAAAATATTGAAATTGATACAAAAATGAATGTGCTTTAGGTACAGCAGTTTGATTTCACTCTGGCTTTTGGACTTGTTTCCTAATATTTCTTGATCAGAAAAGCTTACTGAAAATATTTGAGATGGCTGGTGGGGAGAGACGTTCCTAACAGAAGCAGCTCTTTCTGACAGAAAGTAAACAGCTCCAGACCAGGCTTCATGAACATCACTCCTCCCACCAGGATTTAAAATACAACATCTCAAAGCCAGCAGCTCTGACGTTTTGGATGCTAGAACAAACTGTGATGTATGTCTACACAATACCAAAAGCAAAGTGTTGTTCCTTGCATACTTTGGTTTCCAAGGTGCACAAGGTCTCATTTTGACTGGACCATGCCAGAGCCTCTTGTCACCTGCTCTTTCACCTCGCTACACAGCATTCGGGAGGGAAAGCTGCCTTGGTTGAAGGAAGTGTGTGGTGGATGACAGTCTTTCTTGATGTTTAAAGGAGGGGGAGACTTACAATTTTAGATGAATTGTAAAAATTACAATCTTCTGTTTCTGCTATTGCTCATCTCCCTGTTTCACTTGAAGGCTGTCCTGTGCTCTGTCACAGATAGTCTTGGTTTGGTGCAGCTGGTTTTGTTATGTTCCTCCTCTTACTCTTCATAGGAAAATAATATCAACTTGCCACAATTTTTTCCCACATGTTGAAAGAGACTGATATAAGCAAAGTCTTCTACAAGTGCTAGCTGTAGATTAGTGAAGGCAGCACAGGTCTTCTGTGAAGTTTGAGGGAGCTGGATGCCAAGGTCCTTCCCCATTTCACCACTGGCATGGATGCAGTATTTTCAGGGAAATGGGAGTGTCCCTGACTGTGCTATCCCTATACATGTGTGTATATCTACTGTGATTAAGTCTGCATTTATGGTAAGCACATGGAGAACTCAATGCATAAAGTATGAACTTGTTGTTTTGAAAGTCTGGGCAATAGCATCTTAATGACTCACTTTATCTCTGTAAAGAATGACTGAAAAATACTCCATAGTATTGTGAAGATTCAGAATACTTTAGAAATTGTTTTGGGGAAAATTGCTGCTACTAGTACTATTATAAATTAAATCTTTGGTCAGTCACCTCCTTCATAGTGCTAATGGTCCACAGGAAAGGAGTATTATTTTCATTGCTTTTTTTTCCTAATACTGTTTTTATGCCACTTGCTGCATAATCAGGGAATGCTGATATAGCCCAGAGAAATCCTGAACCACAAAACACCTTTCTATCTAACCTGGTGCACTGAATACCTAATTCAGCCCTGTGCAAAGTGGTCATTGCCCCAGAAAGCTCAGCATCTATTTCAGGAATTAGCTTTAAGTGTTATTAAGACACATAGCTACTCCCCAAATTATAGTGGGGAGGGGGAAAGGAAGTGAGAAACAGAGTAACAGAAAAACGCAGGTGCTGTGAAAAACAGAGTGAGGCATGAGAGGGAAGATTTACAACACCCAAGTAACCAGGAAGAACAAAGCACAAATTAAGCCTTTTCACAGCAAACACAAATTTATAAAAGGTGTCAGACCAGGATGCTTCTTCCTTAGGTTTTTTTTTAATAGCTCTGAAAATGAAGTGAATTAATAGTTTCCAAACATAACAGGTAAGTTTGCAGCAAGCAAAAACATGAGAATAAAAAGCATGGTGGAGCAGTGTTAAGAAAGAAGATTACCTACTGGAAATTGAGTTCAGTGCAAAACCTTTTTTCTGCCTTTTTTTTAGTTACTGTAACTATAAGCAAGAAATGTGTGCCAGAGGAAATGAGAATTTAAGAAAATATAGACAGCTTGGCAGGGCCACAAAATGAAAGCTTTAAGGAAAGAAAATTTAGAGAACAGAAAGAAATATTAATGGGAGAAATGATAGCACCATAAAAACATAAACTTTCAAAGATACCATTTTTGCACCCAACTTTTTAACATCATTTAACATACAAATGATAAGTTTTGTTGTATTGATGCTAGGATGGGAAATTATGTGCACACTTTTCTTAACTTGCTGGGAGAAAAAAATGCATACACAAAGGCAGAGAAAGAAGAAAGCAATTCCAGCAACTTAATAGTTAAGGTGTTGAAATAGTTACCAGACACTGTTTCTGTAGGAATGATGAAGCTGAGATTTAGAAGACGTTGAAAGAATTGTGATTCCGAATGGCCAAATACACATTAGTGCCCCCACCTTGACACAAATAAACCACAGCTGCCTGGACAGCATAATTCCCTTTTGGCTTGAAACTGTATATGTTATTTAGAAGGCTCTTTGAGAATAGAAGTAGCCCAGTGAGAGATTCATAGAGAAGCCAGGGATCCAAAGCTGACCCAGCAAATAACTGCTTCTTGATGCTTGTGCTAGAAAAAACTAGGGCAGTTAGATCCTCAGCAAAGGCAGCTGAAAATACAGAAAAATAAGCCCTGATCCTTTCCTCTAAGAAGATAACAAAGAGACAGCAGGTGCTCAGAGGCAGTAGTGAAAGTCCTGGGTTTGAATCCCTGTGAGCATGGAGTTTGCGCTGCCATGTTGGCCTTTGGTTGGATGTCAGCAGGGAGCAGAATCTGGCTCCTTCTTATTCTGAAATGTGTAATTTTTAGTCTTTCCAATATGTGAAGTCACTGAACCTTTTGACCTGTTTACTCAGTGCTTCCAGTAGCCACTCATTTCAAAACATTACCATGTTAGAGGTACATGGAGTCCCCGGTTCAACCCTTTATAGTAGTTACTTATTACTCTGGTTTGGTCTGTGAAGGCTGAAGCTGCAGTTTTTTCCTCCCCAGCTGTCCCACTGCAGAGCTACACCCTCTGCCTTTGCCACCCAAAACACTCTGGTCCTTGCACAAGAGCTGCCTTGGCAGCTGGTCCTGTGTCCACAGCCCCTCAGCCTGCACATACACCTGCAAGCATCATGCTGGCCAGACATGACCATCCATGGAAGCTATCACATGCATCACACCAGAGGCAGGGACATCCAGTGTTCCACATGGCCAAGGATGGAAAGGGCAGCTTGCCTGTGGTTGCCTTTCATAAAACTTCAACAAAGTTTCCCATAGGGCATATTCGAGAAAAAAAGGGAAGAGTCTGGTGGTATGGTGGAACTTTTGGATTGCTTTGTACTTGTTCCCATGGTATGCCAGCTTCCAATCATTGATCTAAAAGTGAAAGACTGACAGCCTTTCTGTTCCAGGATGGTGGTGGAGTACAGCTTGTTTAGGAGTGGTCATCCAGAAATTGCAGTCTACCCATAATGATGTGAGACTCAGACTTGGATGGAAAGCTGGCCCATGAAAACTAAATATTTGAACAGCTAAGCTGGGCTACATTATCAGTACCTGAGCTAGGTGATTAAAGCTTGCTCTTGCACAGCTACAAACTCTTTGGTCATGCCTTTACATTGTGATGTAGGCATCCTCTCAGGTGCCTAATGACATTTGCTTCCAGCCTCCCTTTGTAATTATTTAATGTGCTAAATACAACATGTGCTGGTGTTTATTTAGTCAGACATAAATATTCCTGTGGATATGATGGAGAGCATCCCTAGATGCAAATCACTGCCATTCTTGCTTTGGGATATTTATGCTCCAAGATGCTGCACTTTGCTGGGACAGGCAGGTCACTGCTTCCCAGACGAATGCAACCATGAATACACTGCACACACAGTTTGTCCCTTACATTTGCCCTTCAGCCTGCCAAGTGCTTTGGTAGTCTCACAGCTGCAGGCGTCACATGAGCAAATCTTTGGATGTTTGCTCCTGTCAAGCCTGTTAGTTAAATATTTGGGAAAGCTCACTGAATGCAGGAAGGATTCCAAAGTGTTTTACAAATTTTATTTAACTCATGATTAATCCCATCTAATTTAAGGACTTGGGCTGGAATACTAAAATTGAACCTTTGGAACTTTGGTTTAGTTTCTATCATGCAGAGCAAATTGTCTAGCTTCTAGTGATCCATAACCCACTGATGGGGTGCTGCTTCCTCAACCTGAAACACCACCTCCATCCTATGTGAACAAGATGGGGACCAGGAGGCACCCATCTTCATTCTTCCGGGAATTCCCCTTCTTGCAGTGAGGTGGGTGGATGGGGGAAGTGGTGTCTCATGGAGTACCTAGGATATGGACAAACCCCTCTGCTGGCTGGCCTGGACTACACATCCCTGTCAGGTGTTCTTACAGCTGGAAACACCCCAGGATGTCAGACTTAGCCAAAGCTGGAAGAAGCAAGTCTTCACAGGAAGACAGGGAAACTGGCCCATGCAGAAAGGTTAGAAAAATTAGTCATGAAGAGAGGAACGTGTGAACATGTTCATGTAACTGTGGGACCAGTGTACAGAAAGGCTCTGTGAGTCACAGCACAAGCTTCAAACTTCTGGGAAAGGGTCCTTCTGCCTGAGCCCAGCTTGGAGCTTCTTCTGCAGTGCAGAGGATCTAAAGTGGAGAAACACTGGTGATGTTCACTACTCTTGCCGAGGTCTACATACTGTGTTGTCAAGGGAAAGGATCACTTGTTTTAGGGTCCTGGAGAAGGTCTGCATGTTATGTGATGTATCCAGTACATGCTCTATGAACATTTAAACCATCCTGTGACACAAACCTGGAGCTTTGTGGCAGGGTGTGCTGGAGCTACCATGAATCTCTCAAGAGTTGGACTGGTCCTTGGAGCTTAGTCAAACTGGATGTATCAGCCTTTCTGCCTTTAAGATGGGAAGAGATGGAAAAGTAAAAGAAGAAACAGTGCTGCAGTCATTTAAATCACTGGATTCATAAATTTAGTGGATTACAAACCAATACAGCCACCAGGTCCCCTTCTGGTCTTACTGCCATGGCAGTGTACATTGCCAAGCATGCCTTGCTCAAGGGGAGTCCTCCTCTGTGCTCTTTTATATGGAGCTTGATGGATATTTTGTGAATGCTAGTCCTGGTGGGCACGTGAGAGATGCCCTGTGCTTTCTCACTGAACTGTCTAGCAAAATCCCAGAATTTGGCATTGTCTGCAGATCTATAGTGAGTGTCTGTGTTAGAGGAGGGATGAAGGTGACTTCACTCTCTTTTGTCCTGTGGTGGCAATCTATTTTCATCAGTCAACTACTGGTCCAGTGGTGTACTGGGCCGTCTAAGCACTGCCTTTATTTTTCAGATACAGTATGTAATTAATCAGCAGACTCACTGCCACATCACTGCGTCCAAGAGTGAGTAAATGAAGCTAGATTGTCCTGTGTAAGAACATTGACTTTGAACATTAAATTGGAAATGTGATAAGAACATAAATCGAACTCTTGCTATTGGCAACAGAGAAGCAGTTTTGCCCAGGACAGATTACTGTAGAAAATTTCTTGCATCTTCTGGAAAAGAAATGTTGCCAGAGAGATGATACCAGAATGAACATACTGTGTATAGGTATAGCATTTCAGATCCATAAGTGAACAGACCGCAGTGGCAACACATGGCTCTTAGCCACTGCACTGCCAAACGTTTCCTGAAGGGAGAACCAATTACTGTTGCCTGGGTCACCAAACTTAAGAGCTGAATATGGGAAAAGCCACTCTTGCTTTTTCCTTCCCCTGGGCTACTTGCATAGGAGGGCAATGGGCACCCTGCTCCTCCTCACAGCTTCTGGTGTTCCCTTGCTGCTTGAGTCCTCTTGCCTTCTGGTTGCCTTCTGCCCCCTTCACCAGCTCATTAGTGCAGGGAAAGCTCAGCTGTGTAATCACTCGTGATATGAGTACAGGGTCCTTTTGGTACACTGGGGCTCAGTTAGCAGGTACAAGCAGTAAAGGTGAGTATTAAGAGCTGCTTAGAGGCTTGATTTGTCATTAAGATGAATCTGTTGTAATTAAGCCTAACAGAGATGTTCATGCTAATGCTATATTATTAATTGCGTGAATGCAATCCTTTTTTTTAAAAAAAAGCACATGAAATTTCTTTACCTTTTTTTTTTCCCCCTTGCAGTCTTACATTATTTCTCCTTTTCCCTGTAGAATATATGTTGGTGTTTCTTTTCTTCTCTCAGTGTCTGTTTTCTCTCAAGACCATTTTTTTTGTGTTGTGTTTAATTGTTTTTCTCCTGATTTATTGTTCCAAACCCGTGCTAGGCAGTCTGTTTATTTATAATTTGGATTATTATAAAATGGATACAGAGCTCTAGGTCAGTGTTTAAAAATTAACTAATAAAATACACAAATGAGGCCCAATGGTCAACATAAGATTACACATCCTCTAGTATTCACATGCTACTCCAAATAAACCACTGGGGAATACCAGCCCCAGGCCCAAAAGCATGGAAAATTCACTAATCTGGACTGAAGTGGGCTGGTATATGTATATGGGAACCCTTCACTGATAGCACCAGGCCACTCTTCTTACAATTAAACCATGCTGCCAATTCTCACTGGAAAGGACACACATCACCTTCCCCCTGTTTTGGCACTACCCCATACATGATACCTTGATGGTTATATCCCTCTCTTCACACTCCATTGCAAAACTTCTCCAGTAAACAAACAAATGGTATCAGTCACTGTGTATATTTGGAGAGGCAGCTTTGGCCTGTGGAGGAGGACAGGCAGCAAAGCTAGATAGGGAACATGCTGTGCAAACAGCTCCCCTGGCAGCAGGCTGAAGGGGTGACCGTAACACAGCCTGGCTCAGCCACGTGTGGTCTGGAGGGCAACGGGATTAAGCCATCACATCCCCCAGGGGAAGCCATTGCAGTCCTCAGCTGGCAGCTACAGAAACACACCCCCCAGCAAACATGGTTTCCCACGGCTGGTGCTATCACTGCTATGAAGTCCATTGTCCCTGCATAAAGCGGGCAGCAGACTGGGGGGTGTCCTGAAGCAGCGAGGAGGATGCAGAGCCTGTGTTCATGCCCAGAATGGTCTCACTGGCAAGGCCAAAGAGAAAAGCACACACACTGTGGGCTTTGCCATGCTGGTTGATAACTGGGAACATTTAGTTAGTTTGCATGAACGTATGAATCAGTGGCACGGGGTAGACAGTGCTATACGTCCTGTTTATCTCCCTGCAGAGCTGGGGACATGTCCACCGAAGGTAAGAAAATGGGAGCTCCAGAACTAAATCTGTCTGCTCTATCAGTCACTGCCTGAGCTGATGCTGAAGACATACAAATCTTTCATAGTGGTGCAAAGTGGGAGCTAAATCTCCCCCAGGAATGACTGTACCATGTCCTCAGACAAAGGCAGGGCCAGTGTGTAAAGATGCTGATGCTGACACGAAACCAGCGCCACTCCCACTACGAACACAAGGGTGTTTTAGCTGTTGCCCCAATGAAAACAAGATCAGGCTTTTTAGTGCGGTGTTAACAGCTATGTTAAAATCCTCACACTTTCCAACAAAAGAAAGGCCCTCAGAGAAACCCAAACAAACACTCACACAAGCAACACTGGAAGTTGGCTTGAGTTACAAACACAGGAAATTAAATACAAAACCATTTTACAATAGCATTGAGGATCTGACTTAAAACAAGCCAGACAAGAGCATGTAGTGTTCAGATTGCTGTATTTTTCCCTACCCCCACTCCCAGGGAATCATCTCTATAAATACACACATGCATGTAAGTAGTGTATGTTTGTATACACATGTACATGCATGCACAATTCTTACTACATTGAATAAACCAGTGGAAATAAAGGAATACAGTAGCCTTTCTCTGGATAGAGCTGACCCAGTATACATATACATGATGGTGCTTTATCCAGGACTGAAAATATCAAACAATATGGGGAGACTTTTTTTTAACTTTTTTTCTTCATTCTCAAACAGAAACTCTTGCAAAGATTGAGTCCACAGCACAATTCCACAACAAATGAAGATGCAACTGAGAACACTGCAAAGGTGAGAGCAAAGACAAGAAGGCAGGAGTTGCTTAAATAGGTTTTATTGCTGAAGAAAACACCATATTTAATCTTCAGCTTCAATTAGCATAAGATACCTTTACTCCAGCAGAAATTCACACCAAATGTTATGCCAGTACAGCAGGATTATCTGGAAAAAAAAACTCAGCTGAAGGACAAAGCTTTAGTGGGCTTTACAACTGGTCTTCTTGTGTGCTCTTTGGTACTACAGCCAGCATGCTGCCATCAGGTGGCATTACAGAAGCCTCTTCCCACCTCCCACTGCAGCCGCATGCTGCTGGAGGCTGGTGGAAAGGGGAGGGTGGCCTCAGGTTAACATGTCTTGACTTGTCCCTTTTGGTAAGCAAAGCCCTTTCCCTTTGCTACAAATCCCTATCTTGTGGCCTCAGTCCTAGGGTACAATCTTGTTTTTCTGCTTTTATCTTCAAAACACTCACAAATATGTTTCAAATGAGAACTCTATTATGTTTTCCTTTCCGTTATTACACTTTCCTACAGTTTGTCAATACTGGCTACTGGTGTTATTTGAGGCCACACTTCAAAAAAAAAAATGTCCTTCCCGAGCTCTGCACATTTATCTGAAGTTCTGCATAAGGTCACATGTCTACTCCAGCAGAAGGTCTTGCAAAGTTAAACAAAGTCCCCTCGCTTGCTCTGTCTGAGTAAATACAGACCATATTGGAGTAAATAAACAGCCAGGCAGTGTCCCAGACAATGGGCCTTGGCGATGAATTAATAAACTCTGCCTCTCGCATTAGTAGAGTGTGACTGGAACTGGCAGGAGGCCCTGGCAGGACTCCAGAAACGATTATTACTAGACGGAGCCAAAGGAGACTTGGCACGGCGCAGAGCCCACAGCTGGAGATTAGGTAACAGAGTCCGCCCGCTCACCGAGCTGCCAGGGCGTTGGTTACCCTGCCTGAGGAGAGGGTCAGGGCTCTGTTTTTGTAGCTTGGATTCATGTAGGTTGCCTATCTCAAAAACTCATGTTGCTCAGATGTGTGATCCATAGATTTAACCTGCAGGATCAAACTGCCATCCCAAACACAGGTAGTTAATGAAAATGTCTGTCTGGTAGAACTACCCTGCACCATCTCTGTCCTCAGCACACCCAGAGACTCTGGTATCGAAAGGTGAAACAAGGCTTGGTGGTACTATAGAGAGGACAGCTGGGCCATATATGGGGCAGTGCTGGTTTGCGTGAGAAAACAAGAATTGCTTTGGTAAAGAGAAGCTTTATCTGGGTTTGTCTTCTGAGCTGAGGGTTGAATCCAGAGACAGAAGGTCTCCTGAGGATGGGAAGTCCTCCTAATGGCTTGCTGGTTACCTCCTAATGGTTAGCTGAAACCTGTGGGGAGCCACTGCTAAGCCAGCCTCTTCCTGAGGAAGACAAAATTGTCACTCAGATGCATTGAAGAAGGAGGTGTAAACAAGAAGAGACCACAAATGGTAATTTATTCCCCCAGTTCCCACATCCAAAGAAATGGTATCTGTGTTGCTTCATGGACTTTGGTGATGTAGCCACTGAGCTCTCTCTCAAACCAGAAGAACCATCACCTTAGAGCTTGGAAGCCCAACAGCCAGCCATGCTGGATGAGTGCTGCAGTGACCTCAAGTAGCAGGTTTATCAGCTGGGATACCTCCAATGTGATACCCTAGCTGACACTGCTGTTCTTCTTCCAAGACCTGAGCTACTTTCTGCATCCACTGTTGTAGTGATTTATTTAGAGCTGCTTCTTGGATCTCTAACATGGGTCTGCTCATTGCCATGCATAGACATGCCTGTGTTTACAATTCACATCCTCACAATCAGTTATAAACCTGTTAGGCACATAACAGGTGGGCTTGGCACTTGTGTGCTGGAGTATAGGTGAAGGGGGAAGTGATACTTGCTCCTGCTGTGAAGCATTTTGAGAAGCATGAATGCAAAAAACAAAGCTTTTGCAGTGTCTGCTGATGAAGAGAGAGGCTATATGCTAAACCTCTCTCTTCTCATTCATACATGGTAAGAAGATGGTGTTCTGAACCTCATCTCAGAGGGCCACAACACTGTTTTGATGACCCTAATTTGAGGAACATCTCTGTTTGGAGCCCATGTCTTTTACATATCAATGACTGCAAGTCTGAAAATGAAAAAGAAGAATAAATCAGTCTTTCTTAGTGCCATTAGCATGGATGGAACTACCTGGATGACTTCAAAAACACACTTTGCCAAATATACGGTGGTAAGAAAAGTTACCAAATGAAGAGAATTAAGTCTTTTATTTTACATATATGCTATAGTAAATGGCATTTGCTTATCCTCATTTGCTGCTGAATCCCCAACCTGTCCTGGACTGAATGCCTCCAGAGAAGAACAATAATAGTTTCCAGCTCTGAATACTGCCTTTTGTCATCAGGTTTGAAAGCCCTTCACAAAGGAGACGAATCTCATTTTCTGTGTTTTTCCACAGGGAGAAAAGGGGTCATGCAGGCATAGCCAGAGCACTGCTCTGCTCAGTGCCAGCCTGCTCTCCAGCCTCCTTCCCAGGACATGACCATGCCCCTCACCAGCCACCCTGCTCCAGAGACTGAAATGCTGAAATGCCGCTTGTCCTATAAACATTTGTTGTCTATACAGGAGACTGAAGATGCTTCTGGTATGAGTGAGCAGCTGATGGCTGAATCAAATGGAGGAGTCTTCCAGTGAATCCTGAGCAGGGCTAAAGTAAAACTGACTCCACAGCCCTTTGCTCACTCTCTAAGCTCCTCCTTCTTCAGCAAACAAGTGGTTTTTTTCTTTCAAAACAAAATTTGAATCAAAGAATTACTTTCCGCTACCCGAAGTGCAGATCTTGTCCTTCTCCTTAAACCACCTTTAGCACTCCTTGTTGATGCCTCTAAACATCGCCTGGAGAGAAAACCTCTGCGGAAAGTGAAATTCAGAAGAGCTAATAAAGCATTTTCTGAAGAGTTTGAATCTCTCATTCCAATGAAAACAAAAAGGTCGACTGACCTTTCAACCTGACCCTTTTCTTTTTTTTTTCTAAGGCATTAAGAAAAACATTCTGCAAACAATGAGTGCTCGTGGTAATTGTCCCTCCCCTGTGCCCCAGTTCTTGCCAAAAGCAACATTTCAATGGCTATGGGGGGTGGAGGTTGAAAGCAAATGAGTGAGCAAGCAAATGCTGGCTTTCACACATCAGTGGCTGGCTACGCCCTGACCACATCCAAGGAGGTTCAAGGTGAGGGAGTCAAGCTCTCAGGCTGTTCCTCGCTGAGTTTTACAGTTGCAGTATCTGAAATATTGCAGTTCAAGTATGGAAATCTGTGTCGGAAGCATTCAAGTCCAGTCAAAGGGTACGAAAAAGGGTCACAGAGCAGTAAAGTGAAGTATAGTTTAGATCAACATCTCTCCCATCGACCGTTGAATTCCGCCTTTCCGTCACGTGCCACATCTACTCACCCTCAGCCTGTCACGATCCTTCTAGTGTTAGGGAGAGGCCTGGTGTGAAAACAATTTCATGTTAGAAAAAAAAGAAAAGTATGGTTTTTAGATGAGAAATACCTTCTTGTACCATTTATCTCCATTGTTTTCCAGCACTAGGACCTGCATTGGATCCTGCTGTGACATGTTTCCAGCTGCAAAAGGAATCAATAGATTTAGAGTTGAATTCCCTCCTGATTCTGGAACATGTTCCACTGTGCAATCTTTTGTAATATCTCTCTGCAATAAAAGCATTAATGCTCTCCAAGAGGCCTCCCCCTTTCACTTTCCTCATAAGAGGTGATGACAAGCTCCCAGCCCAATTGTCTGCACACATCCTCAACAGCTTGAGCCAGAGATTTAGCTACCTTTCCTGGTTCTGACAGTAACCTGTACACTGGTCTCAGGCAAATCATTTAATCTTTACTCTACTCAGGCAAAATTTCCATAGAAATCCCTTCTTGTTAAAACTGGAGCAGAAACATTAGGACTGCTGGGAGATGGTTGTAGACAGGGGGGCTTTCAGTTGCCTTTGGGACTCTGCTACTAGAAAAGGATGCCTGCCTATGCCAGGGCTCATCTTGCTAACTTTCAGGCAGCTGAATCTGTTTTGTAAAAGCACACTGGTACTGTCAAGGTCCTGCCTTTGAACATGTTTCTCCAGCTGTAAAATGTGGATAGAAACACTGAGCCAGCTCTGTAAAGGTCTGCTGATATTTAAGCTATGTTGGCATACTCCTCCTCAGTGTTGGTAGAACTGGCAAACACAAGGAGAGAGCAGGAGGATTTCTACTTTTCTTTGAATCATACTTTAAAACTCTGAAGCCCTGAGAACAGACCGTGTAATTCCCAACAAGCACACAAGTGGGTCTAGGTGCTCGTGTGGGAGGAAAGAAGAGGTTCAGGGCAGGGAGGGGGTTATGTAAACAGTGAATCCAGAATCTTTTTACTTCTCCTCTTCAGTAGGAGTTTGTACAGCAAAGTACAATTTTGTGGCTCTTCTTCAAGACCATTAACTCAATATAAAAATATCAGCACTGTTTTTATTATCTGAAAAAAAAAGAGCTCAGAGCTGAGTTTTTGTGAGCAATGCTTGGTTCATTAAACAATGACTCAGACTAGGTTTTTGTGGTGGAGGATTCAGCTTTTCCTTAGTGCTAGGATCAAGATGTTCTGTTTTCATGATAATCTACCTTTCATCTCTCTCACGTTGCAAAACTCGTTTTTACCTTGATCCCACACAAACCCCTTAGTTTCTTGCCTTTGTTATTGTAAATTATTTACTTTAGAAATGCTGAATCATGACATTGAGGTTAGAGAAAATTGCACTTGTATTTAAAGTAAGATTTGTTCCCATGTCTTCTGAAGATTCCTGAACTATTATTTTTATGTGTCCTTACATTTTATGGTTCAAAAAAGTTCAAGTGGCACTTGGCTTGGCCCTCCTCAGAGAGGTCCAAACCTGGACTTTTTACCCTGTAGATACTTAATTCTAGCAAATGATGCCTCCCCAATGCTACATGGGAGGAACTGTGCCTGGACATCAGAGAGCTGCATGCACAGTGACAATCCAGACTTCCCTCAGACCTCCCAGACCAGCTGCTGGCTGGTCTACTCAAAGCCTGGGTGGCAGAGCACTGGTGGGTCCTGGGCTGCAGCTGTGTGGGCTCCCATTGTTTGTGAACTGCATGGCACCTGAATAGAGGCAGGCTGCAGTTCAGAGAAGTGCTTCAGAGTTTGTATGAATACTTGAGGCTTATGTTAACACCTTGGGCTTGCAAAAACTGTCCTAGAAATCTCCTGAAAAGATGTTCATAGTTCCTAGTTCTTATCTGAACAGGAACACAAGGTGGCTACAGTGAATGTGAATGCTGAGACAGGGTGACCTGCATGGTGATGTGGGTCATACTGTCATACAGTGAGGTAGCAACCAGTCTGACCCCAGTACCCCTTTCTTTTCCCTTTTTAATAGGGTTTTATAAATACAAAGATGAGATGCAGCAGGGTGGTAGAAGACTGTGCATAATTTGCAATTTTCTTTTCAAACTTTTTTTAAAGCCATCATTTACACTTTTCTTACAGGTGTCTATTTTACCACCCTGCACACTTTCTATAGTATTACTGCAACACCAGTGCTACCTTGAGAATAAACTCTGTCGTGATATAACCAGTGGGGTGGTGCCAGCAGATGGATTTCTGCTCTGAGCAAGCAGCAGGTAGGCTTGGGCTGTGACACACAGCTCCTACCCTCACATCTCTGAGATAGCCAGTAGCCCACCTCCTCTACCAACAGCTGCCATCTCTGCTCCACTGAGCACTAGCCAGAATTCAGAGAGCCAGACAGGGGCCACCTTGCTAGTCATTAAATGAGTGAACAAATCATTTCTCCAGCGTTCTCCAGGATCACTCAGCCTGAGCTGGGAAGCCAGCCTGGCAGAAAAGGGGCTCTTGTTCTGGCCCCCCTGTGCAGCAGCTGGTAAGGGGCTTCTCCCTCAAAGCAGAGCAGGGCTGCCATGCAAGCAAGTTCACTGTGTACATAGCACACAGGACCACCCGTGCCAATGACTTTTTCCAGAGGCCAGCTCAACCTGCATCAGTTAATCCATGTTTTCTGTGCATTAGACCTCAAGTTCTTTTATATTCCCACTGATAGTTGAATTCTCCACTTTAATGGCTCTCATCTTCTGTAGATGTCAGCAGTACTCTGTAATTGTAGATTATTTAAGCTTCAGCACATCTTTAAGGCTGGTTTAATGCCCTCTGTTTTCAGAAGGTCTGGGAGAAGCCAGGCAGCCATCGGAGGGTACGTGCCAAACTGCATCATCGCCAAGGATAAAGCCTCATTTTCCTCTGTTTGATTCTGCAATTGGATGTTGTTCTGTTTAATCTAGTCAACTCTGTCAAAGGAAGGAGTTTCCCATCAGGATGGCATGATGAGAATCCAAACCAAAGTCCAAAGGAGCACTGAAGTGCTGTTGCCTTCTCCAGTATTGAAGTAACTATTTTACCTGTTAGTTGCTCTGTATTTTACAACCCTTGACATCCTCTGTGACCTCACTCCCTTATGCATAGGCTCTCAGGAAGTGCTAGCCTGTTTACAGGCACAGCTATAGGGCAGACACTATTTCAGCTTAGGCTGTAAGGAAAGGTTGTTGGATTGCAGAGCTATGGGGAGCTATAGGACAGTAGGAACAATTCCAGTCTTTTTTTCTCCCAGGCTTTATCAGGGTGCCATGAAGGCATTTGATGCTTGCTCCCACTCCATACATGAGTCTTTGCCATCCTGTCAAGGAGTCACATGGGTGCTCTCCCTGCCAGCCCAGAGGCAGCACTGCAGGCAGGCGACCTACTGCCTGCTCCCTGGAGTGGCAATAGGGGAGAGAAGCCTGTGCCAGAGGATTGGAAACAATGCAGGATTGGGGGGAGAGTGCAGGATTCACGAAGCAGGAACCTTTGAGTCGCGTGTTAGCATTAGAAACCTGCCAGAAATGGGACAAATGCGGGACTGCAATTAGTGACCTGTATTCCTGGCTGTTTCCAGGGAGCGTTCATTCCCCCTTCCCAGCTGTGCTGGGGTGGAGGTGAATTTGCAGTGCAGCGGGAGCACTAACAAGTTAATGTTTAACATTATTATTACCTCATCTTCCAGAGGCTCCTTCTAAACATAACAATTGACGACAGGCTCCTGATAGTTCGAAGAAGACCGACCTCAGCCCTAAGACTATGATGAATACGATTTCCCTTCCCCCTCTGTTTTGATTTTCTGCTCTGTTACTCCAGAGCATTGGCTGGCCATGACCCCTGGCTGCTTTTTCTGTAATTACCAGCTCCTGCCAGATTTACTGTGGAAGTTAATGTCTGTTCCAGCCAAGTCAGCTCCACTGTTATATTGTACAAGACAGTAACCCCTTCAGTACAGGCACAGCTCTGGTGAAGCAAAACAAAGAGTCAGGAAAGGGCCTTCTTGAGGCCCTAGGGAAAGTTTCATATGCTTCACGAGGGTGCTGCACTAACACCAGCGCTTTCATTGTTCAGAGGCAGGCCACAAAATCTTCCTCGGGTCTTTCAAATCCTGCAAAGCCCACGGGGTGCTCGGTGAGGAAAGAGCAAGAAAGTAACTCGTACAGGAGTCTGACAAACTGTCAGATTTTCTCTGAGTCTGCTATGCTCCTCTGGGCCTTTCCTTCAGAGCCTATGCATGGTCTGGTGGGACTTGCTTTAATAAATTAACATTCTGGACACTTATCCTTAAAATTAGAAGGATTTTTTTCAGATGTTTTTGCAAACAATTTTTTACATGTTCAAATAAAGCTTGATAAAAAGAGCAAGATTCAGGCTAAGATGGCTGTCCAGTAGATGCACGTGTCTCAGCCTTGGTTTAGCCATCTGAAACACCTTGTCTTGCACTGACATGTTCTGCCCAGCTGATCAGAGCAGCCCCTGGGTTGCACTTACGGCAACAGTGTGCAAATGCAAGAGCATTTTAAAGATCTGTGGAAGATAAAACATACGTGAAAAGTAGTCCTGGGCTAAATGCAGTCAAAATAAAGGCCAGATTCTGATAGAAATTAGATTCAGCCATGTCTGGAATAATTCCATCTCAGCCTTTGGAGCTGTGGGATGCAAATACTGTGTCATGAGGTCATGGGGGAATTAGATGAGTAACCTTCAGACATGCACCACATGAGCAGAAGTGGCCACCACACCAGTGAACAATGTCAGAGACTTCTGCTCTAGACACACCTGGGAGGTAATCATGAGGAACCAAAGAGATCACGCAAGTACCGATCTGTTAAAATGACCCATTACAACATATGGGAAGACACTAAGAATACCCCAAGTAGGCTTGAGTAATGCATTTATAACAAATTCTGCTCTAGGGCTCCCATATTCAAGATTTTGCAGACAGATGCACACCATGTGAGCATGTATGTGCTCTGTACAGTTATTCTTTGCATTTTAGACTGATATTTAAGTATTGCAGGCAGTATTCATGCAGTAGGTCTGTACATTGGATTTATTGGGTGACTCCTGAGTACCTGTCTGAGACTTTGAGATGTGCTGCAATGCAGCAAGGGGCTTTTGACCTGATGGGCCAACCAAATATTCAGAAAACCATAAGAAATCTATAAAGCTTAAAGAAAAGGAAAATATCCAAAGAGATCAAACTGGAGATATGTATCTGTAGAGAAAGAGAACATATCTGAAAACATAGATGTATGGGCAGCCCTAGTCTTCACCACAATTTAAATCTGTGGCTCATGGCAGATATCTCACTCTTGAGGAAAAAACAGCACTCTCCTCTTCACTAACATCATCAGAGCCAACTTTTGGGTTTGTAGAGCTGCAAGTGGGACTAGGCACTGTTGCTGTTTGGAAGGAGAGGATTTACGCTTATTCCCACTGTGGAAGTTGGGACTGGAGCCATGCCAGAACAGTGACACTGGAAAAAGCAGTTTGACAAGTGAGGACTCACATAACACAGATTTTGGGTAAAAGACCACCAGTGATTACGGACACAACTCAGGTGTAAACTGCCACTGGCTTTCTGTATTCAGATTTGACAGGAGCTCACCTGTACTATTGTCCCTGTGGACAGGACAGCCCTGGGTCCTGGGCTACCCTGAGCTGCATGTGTTTTTGCACTGATGGAGAACCGGAAGGGAAGGTCTCTTCCCTGGTGGTGTTGGGAATGGATTGCAAAACACAAGCAAGAGTAAATACAGAGTATTCCCAACAGAAAGAAGGGGAGATGAAAGTAATCTGCAGCACCCTGGGTACTGATTCTGAACCAGAACCACTAGCCCCTCTAAATCCCAGGCTGATTGAGGACAGTGAAAGAGACCCTGCATGGGCCTCTCAGTGATGAGGCAGACCTCTCAAATCTTTTCTAGCCTGTGAAACAACCCAGTGGCCTGTCACGCAATGAGGGGACGTGTCTGGCAGGCTGGCCCTGCGAGATGCAGGGTCTGTGGCAGGAGGCCACAGCAGCCTGGCTGCCCGCCAGCCTGTGAGGTTCTCCTCCTCCAGCAACCTGCCAATCTGCCGCTCCTGGACGTGCTGTCGGGGAGCAGGAGAGCAGCCTGACCGTGTGCTGTGCTCAGGCATGAGGTATTTATTTTCCAGCAGTGAGAAGGCATGAGGTAGGAGTCAGATCTGTGAGAAATGCTCTTGGCACAGGGGATGCCTGAGCTGAGGACAAGAGGGTGCCACAGAAGCACTGTGGATGGAGGTATCTGTCTTCTCAAGATGTATCAGCATGCCACAGGTGACTGTTGCACGTTGGCTAAAATAATCCATAGCGGTATGGAGTGGGAGCATTGCCCTCTCCCTGCACTGCTTAGTACGACATCTCAGCCTAGTTACCAGGAGATCTCCCCATGGTTCCTGCCCTTGTCCCCCAGACTAGCAAGAACTGTAGCACTGCCTGTAATATGCTGCATGGAGTGTGATGGACACACTCAGGCACATTTGCCTGCCCTCTGGATGCCAGCACAGGTTTTTGGGAGCACCCCAGGCTGCTACTGTGAGAGGCTGTGCAGATGTGAAGAGATGCTGATCAGTGTCCTAGAGTGAATTGTGAATGGAGTCGTGCTCCCCACTCACCTCTCCATGGATGCAGAAGGCCTGCGTAGATGCATATTGCATGAGTCAAGTTGTTTTAAGGCACACATGCGAAGCCCCTCACAGAGTGTCAGGGACTGCCATGGCAGGGCTGACTGCTGGTCTGGTCCAGTTAGCCTGGTTACCCCTGGCCTTGGCTTGTACCTACACTGCAGAGAGGAAGGAAGATCTCGTTCCTGTGTCAGGGCAATGATGCTGCTCTGGACTTTGTAGGCAGCGAGCACCCTGGGGTGCTGTCCACCTCATGAGGGCACAGGGCTATTGCATCCATCCTTCATCCCTTCTCCCTTTAGTACGAGGTACTTTTCTGGACATGTGAGAATCTTTCAGCTGTTTTCATGTTAGGAATCTCTCAGAATAGATAAACACGCATTACAGGCCATTTTCAACATCTTCGTTTTACTGATGCAGAGTTTAAAAGAGTCTTCAACAGCTGCAGCCTGGGTACCCTCTTGGGTACTCAAATAGTTTCAAACCTTCAGCTTCACAATAATGAGAAAGCTGAATTGATGAAAAACAAGCGTTAGACTTTCTTGATTTTATATCACTCACTGTCTGTTTTTAAAATATATATTTCCCAGCAGTACTGAAATGTGAAATATATTGTCAGCATCTTCTTAAATGTCTTCAGGTGAAAGCAGACATGGTAAGAAAGGTAGCCCTGTCAGTTCTGCTTATGATGTTGACTGGGACTTACTTACATGAATTTGTTGAGTTTGACTGCAGTTTTCATTTTGGGGTGGGTACATGTTGTGTTTGAGCAACTATTTTAATAGTGACAGCCTAGGAGAAGAGCTTTCATGTTTGTAAATCCAATGGTAAAAAGATGTGCAATTTGTCACTTTGAAACCCTGAAGGATTACACCTACACTGCTCTGGTGATACATATAACTGTGTTGATATATACAAATAGTGATATGCAGACTGTTTATTATTGGCAATTAGATATGCTGGAAAGTCTGTGTAGTAAAACCCTCCCTGTCATAAGCATGCTGAGCTATCTAGTCATGAAGCTGTGGGTTTTTTCTTGGAGGGATGGAGGCTGACACCAAGCCCAGCAACAGAACAAAAGCTTGGTCAGACAGAAGAGGGTTTGCAGTGTATGAAGTGCGTTTTGATTCATTCCTGAGCCCAGATGTTGCTTTGGGAAATATATTCTCTTCAGGTCTCTCGCTGTGACTCTATAAACAGAGGCAGCAACGGGCATTTGGAGGCACTAAAAGTGATTTAAATGATCCAGCCTGGGACTTTTGCCAAGCAGCACCTCCTTCTGTTTGCTGCAGGGGCTTTTCTGCCCTCCCTTTGCTGGTGGGTTGGTTGTTGGGGTTTTTTTTCTCCTTCCATGCAGAATTTTTTGAGACTATCCTTTGAGACAATCTCTTTCTCCTAAAAGAAGAAAAAACCCCTTGCTCCTCCAGATGGACAGCTGCTCTCTGCTCCTTTTGATGTTGCTTTTATCTGCCAGGCCACTGCTCTCTCACCCTCTCCCCTCCCCCGGAGGCAGTTTCCATGGGGGTCTCAGGGGAGCTTTGTCTCTCACATGTGTTTAAAGAGAAATGTGGAGCTGACACAAAGGCTCCACAACTCGACCTTTCGCCCTCCAGAGTTATGAGGGCCATAAAGCTCGAATCCCTGGTAACAACGCCGATGACCAGGGCAGTTCTGGACACAGACAGAGCTCTTTTGGCAGAAAATTGTTTAACTAAAAATAGTTCAAGGAAGGAAAATAAAACGTTGTGCAAACTAAGCAATGTCTTTTATTGCCTTATTTGGTGTTACTGGTAGTAACATGAATTTCTTCAGTATGGCTAGAAGCAAATGGCTTTGTTACATTTAGTATCAGTTTTGAAATGCACAGGACACAGATAAAAAGTGACACCCTATGAGATGCTGGAGAGCAAGCCTATGGTCACCAGCCTGCAGATGCAAAAGGTGAAGGGCTCTGCTGCTGCACCTGATGCCATGCAGATCTCAGTGGAGGCCCTGGCTGTGGCACAGCCTCCAGGCATCAGGGCTTTCACTACCAGGCAAGGCAAGAGCTGCTTTTCCTTGCTCAAGGAGAAACCCCAGAGTCCAGCAAAGGCCTGAGGAGCTTCCAAGCCAGCCAACAAGCAACTTTTAGCTTGAAATGTCACAAAAGTATTCAAGTGCCTTAGCTCCAGAGCAGAGGAAGGGATTGATGTTCCCTTCCTTACTGCTCACAGCTGTGAGGCTCTCCTTGACTAGGCATCCATGCTGGGAGCCTTCCACTACAATTTGAGTCATTAGTAGTGCCATCTTGCTCTTATTTTTAATTCCTACTCGGTCTGGCTAGTAGCAGATGTTGGATCCAGGTGCTTTAGAGTTGAGGCAAAAGGTTCACTAACATTTGCTTCCCTGCTGAAGCTCTTGCCTTCTGCCTAAAATGGGCCAGACATGGAATGAAAGGGGAGAAATGTCACCTGATTCTCTTGCCTCCTGCAGAGGATATTTATTTTCAGGAGTGTTGCAAGAATGTTGAGTCCCTATGCATGAGTTTTAACAAATAGAAAGGCTTCCACAGACAAGTAACTTGCCCAGGACAGCTATGAGCTTAATGATGAAACTGCTTTCCTTAGAGTTGTCAGATACCGGAAGAGAAATTCAGAGGTGGATTCTTCAATCCCTTAAGGGAAACTCTAATGCTTGAATGTTGAGGGTGATAAAGGATCAGTGACAATGAAGTCTTGTCCCCAGTTTTCTTTCCTCCAAGTTAAACTTGCTGCAATGTGGCCTGGCCATTCAGACAGCTGTGCATGAAGACTGAGCAGGAGTTTCAAAATCTTTATGGCATCTAAATATTGTGAGAAAATGCCTCATTCTTTTTTGGGAGCAGGTTGTTTGGGAGCAGCAACCACCTGTTACATATGTATGTGTGGGTGTATCAGCTTGATGGAGTTCTTATCAAGGATTAGTGCTTTGGCAGCAACAAGACATTTACCATCTTTTCTATAACTTTTGTTCTTCTGAACCAGATAAAGTGGGGGTCACTCACTGTCCAACAGAGGAAGAGGATTTTCCTACTCACAAAAAAAAAAAAAAATCAGGAGGCTTTTATTTCAGGTTAAATAAAACAAAGCCAAGAAGCAGGGGAAAAAAGGGGGAAATCAAATCTCCAAAAGAAAGAAAAACTCTAGTGATTTATGCTGAGACATTTTATGTTTTTAACCTAAATACAGCTACTGTGAGAGCAGACAGGGAGAATTTTTACACTAAAAGGTATACACAGGAAATACAGCATCTCTTTCCACCAACATGATCTCTCACCCTGGTAGTCTTTTTGCTTGAAATGAGCAGCTTTGTGTATGAACATGAAATAAAACTCCCTGTGCAATCATGCACCAACAACCACATGCAGTAATTCTTCATGTAGCTACGTTTGTCTGCCTGTCTTGCATGATAAGGTGCAGTATCATATTTCTTCCTATAAATCCCCTTTTCTTTTCAGAAAGTTGTAAACCTAAAGATAACAGCATACACTCTCTTAAAAGCAAGGTTGAGACTGAAATCCTTGGCTTGAAAATGTTGCCTGTGGGAAAAAAATTTTCCATCAGTCCAAAGGCAGCAGATTTGGCTCGCGTGCCAATTGTCGCTCTCCCACCACACCATGGGGAGCATGATGGGGGAAGGAACAGTGCAGAAAAGGAGTGCAAAGGGCAAGCAGTCCTTCAGCTCTGGTGATTCTTCAGTAGTATATGAGCCTTAAGGGGATCACATGATGGGAATAGAGTGAAACAACCATCTAGCTCCTCTAAATCACATCACCTTGTAGAATCAGTGAACACAATCTCTTCCCTCCCATATATCACCCTCACACCAGACAGATCTCGAATGCAGAGGAGAACTGAGCACTTCTGCGTGCTTCTGTGGTTAATAACAGGATCCTAATCACCTCTCCTGGAGCTCAGGACTACCTGATAACTCTCTCTTCTGACTATTGTCTCCCATAATCTTCTCATTCCTAAGAGGGAGCAGATATTGTGAATGATAGGTTTTAGCAATTAGGACAAAAACAGTCCTCTTTTTGCTCAAAGAATTCAGGCAGCAAACTAAGGGAGCAGCAGAGAGGCTGGACAGCCAAACTACAGGGCTGGGAAAGATCTGAATTGTGTATCTGGCTCTTCCGGAGGCTTGTTCTCAGTGACCTTAGGAAAATTAGTCTCACATCTTTATTCTCTCTTCCTCTGGAAAAATTAAGATAATGATAGACAGCAACTCCAAAATTGAAGGATACATCATTAATTGGTATATTTATAATATGTGTTGAATTTTCCAGTGATATAACATTAACAGCTGAGAAACATGCTTTGCTGAACACATTTCTTTCCTCAGAGAGCGGTTTCATTGCTTCTGCAGCAACTCTTGAGGCTGCAGTGCCACTGAAGGGCAGCCTTACCAGCTCTCCACTTACACTTTAAAACCTCTGTGCAGGCAGCAGCAGTCACAGATGCAGCTGCAAGAAGAAACCACACACCACAGTTGTGCAGGTGCATGTGGGCCCCAGCAGGGAAGAATATTAACTGTTTCCTGGTAATAGGGACACAGAGGCCCTTCACATGGCTAAAATAATCTCAGCACAGTCCTGGGACACAGCCTGTGTGGGAAGATGCTATCCAAATGAATACATAACTGCTTAACAGATCCTTAATGACTCCAGACTAAATATTCTGGATTCTCGTTCAAATTCAGCTAGGTTTGTGCATTGTGCCCTATGTCTTCAATGTAGCAGGGAAAGCTTTCATCCTGGGACTTCCATTAGTGTTAGTTTAAACCTTTATTTCTAGAAGGCATAGTTGATATTTACCTTAGTATTTGAAGATCAGATCCATTTTGTGTAGCAAGATAATCATATTATTTGCATCTCTCCTTGACAAAAAGTTGCAGCAAGATCATTCTTTGTGCCCACAAGGTACTTGGGAATTAGAAGAAAAATTCATAATTGATGCTTTTTTAAGAATATTTGTATCTTTTTGGAAGAAAATAGTTTGGTTTTATCCTTCTAATATATTCTTTAATTATAATTAATGTCTGAAATGGAAACTGTGTGATTATTTGCAAAAGTAACAAGGCATACGTCCCCTCTCTGTAAAAACTGAAGTGGGAATAAGGCCTCTGGTATGAATTTATGCACCTACATTCAAAAATAATTTTCTATGAACTTGCTTCCAGTTATTGGGTTTGCCAGAATATTAAGATGCAAATCTAGACAAAGTAAATTTTTTTTATTCACTAAATATCTGTGAACCTAGTAGGGTTGGCTAAGTTGAAGCTGCTGGAGGAGATAACAATATTCTGCTGAAACATAGCCATGCTTCAGTAAAGCCTGATGAAGATAATATATTGAAATAACAACATGTGGCAATGCAATCCACCCACACATCATCATGCATACACCAAAAATGTCATGATGTGCTGATGGTTAAGTTTCTCTTCTAAAAATCACAAAGCTGGCAGTTCTAGCTGCAATGCTTACAACAAACTGTCCTTTTTCATTTCAGGTTTTGCTGGTTTCAAATGGACTCAGGATATTTCTTGTTTGAGATGATGATGATGGTAGATGTTTCACAAACATTTAAAAATGGGATTCAGAAAAATACTTTGCCATCCAAGTTTCTACTCTTACAGATCCTTACCTGAACAGTAGGAGGCTGTAAAATTAGGCAGAAAATCTAGTGAGAGAGAAGTCTGGCACCAGATTTTTATGCCTTCTTGCTTTTAACCAAGAAGTAGTCTCTGTCTTTCAATTCTAGTTGAAATATAACATCTTCCAAGGTTTTCCAAATGCCTTTGCATATAAAAATGTTTGAGAGATGAGATTTGGCATGAGTTTCAGAAAATGGTTTAGGTTGGTAGTTAGTTGCTATTATGGCAGAAGTGGGATTTTATCTTCCTTCTATGCCATGATAAAATAATCAAGAAAACTTTTTTTTTTGTTTGCCTCCTTGTCTGTTTGATAAATAAGACAACACATTCAGAATCACCTTCAACTTTTCCTACTACTTATAAAGCTAAAGTAAAGATGAAAAATTTTAGCAAAAAAATTCTGGAATGGATCAGACTAAATCCAAAGAGGGTCTGTCTGTATTAAAGTTGGTATCTGGCTCCTATACCTTAAGTTTTAATATTGATAACCTCAGTTACTGCTTAAATCTGCAAATACTTACTTTCTATAGGTTCTTCAACTCTTAACATAAAAAATAAATACTATTTAAACACCCTTAAAGTGCTTACTAGCACTTCGATGTTGGCAGGTCAGAGAAGTGTGACTTTTACTCCACGTCAAAGGTCAGTGTTGATCCAGGCACAAAACATTTCTTCTCTCTGCCCTTCCCTACTTTTTCCTGTTGGGCTGGATGATGATGCTTGCTGGTTTTTGTTGTTGGAGTTTTTTTCCACTCAAAGCAACACTGAAGATGATGATGAACATGTGTTTTCACACAAGAGCCTGGCAGTTGTGACTGTCTTCCCCATTAGATGCCACAAAATAACTGACAGTCTTAAAATGGGTAAGTCCATTAGGACTTCTTCCATGCTAACCAAGGGGAGAGCTGTCCTGGTCTCATTTCATATTTCCAAAGTTCTGTCAAAATGGACATAATTCCATTCTGAAGGGTTCAAAGCTCTCATTTCCTACCTCTCCAGAAAGTGTTATAATGATCAGGAGAGAGAGACTGGAGTGGGACATTTCTCCTCTTATAGGTCTTCCAGCTGGGAAGGGAAATAAAATTGGATTCATTATGTCAGACAGAAAAAGAGTGGTTGTGGCTATGATATGTACTGGCTAGGGCAATCACTAGTCAAAGCTTTGGCTTCCTTACCCTGCTTTAGGATTGTGTCTCTATTTTGCACTAGGCAGCTGTTGCATGAAGTACCTAAACATCCCTGAGATCAGCATGTGGACTTCAGGATGTCCCTTACCATCTGGCTGCAAAATAAACAGTTATGTACTTCCCTTTTGGTTCAACTAATTTCTAGTTCTTCCCTAAAGTTGTCTTTCCCACAAGAGTTTGGGAGCACCCCTAAATTTCTTGTCTAGGGGCCAGAGTACTCTAAGAAGCTGTGGCTTTATAGAGGATAGGAAGGGGCAATAGCAAGTGCATTTCACACTCCTTGTCAATTGCACCTGCGAAGATACCACACACATGAATTACATAATGTGGCATTGGCCATGCAACTGTGCACTATGTATTTCTTCTCTCTGCACTTAGATTTGAAATGTGTCTATTCCTACCTCCTAGTTCTGAACTTCCTTAGGGTCCTGGTTTCTGCTCCATGGGGCTGAAAATTCAGTATCACAAAGCCTGACCCTGCAGTGACTAAGTTCCTCTTTTGGACTCAGAAAGTACAGTGTGGGAGTGAAGCCTAATTATATTTTAGTACCATTCAGCCCTCAGTCTTTTAGGTGATAGTGCCAGTAATAACAGCAGTGATGGGCATTTAATTATGGCAGTGATGTTTTGTTATGGGAACTTCCATCCACTGCACCCTGAACTGAGCCTATGTCACATCGCAAAGGCAACGAGCAGTTCCTCAGCAGTAAGAACTCTGACTTGCTGTTGCACACAGACAGGTATAGAAACAGAGAGGAGTCATGGGTTCCATTACTGGTCAACAGAGTCACTGATTCCTGAAGCATGGCTAGCATATAAATATAGAAATAGATGTGACGCAGTGCATGGTCTCAGCAAAAGGACTTTGTGTTCAGGAACTTCCTGTACAGACAGGGGCTGCATCTTCTCCTCATATGTAGTGCAGGGGAAATGGAAGACGAGAAACACCAAGGGTGGGAATTAAGACTGTGTTTTCATTTCCTCTTTCTTGTTTGTTACTTGGTCCTTCTGTAGTAAAAGAAAAAAATACGACAACAAAAAACTCAGCTGCACCTGGGTTTTTAAATAAATATTCTCTCGCACTTCAACTTGTCCACCTCCTGGCAACACAGAACTCCAGCAAAATACGGTGCACTCTCTCTTTAAGAAAGACTGCTCCCTGCCCAGCTGTTGACTTGCCTGAAGGTGAGACCTCTGCTTAAATTCATGGCTCCAGCTGTCAAAAGCAAAGAAAAGCAGCTTTTCCTTGGCGGCTCTCTGCTTTGGGTAGAATTTGACATCTTCCTCAGTCAGCAGAATTTAATCAGCATCAAGTGCCCACAGCCACTCAGCTTCACCACTGCTGGGGCTGGGGCTGGGGAACCAGACCTGCAGAGAAGAGGGGGAGAGTCCACAACACAGCAGGCAAAGACACAGGCACAATCACACATTTCTATGGGAAATCCAAAGCTTGTCACCATCTAGAGAGAGTCTCATTATACTAATTGACTTAAGAACTGCTGTTATCACGCAGTAACCTTACCTGGCTTAGAGTCTGCTATGTCCTCCTGAGCAGTTGAGAGCAGCAAATGGAGTGAGTTATTGACAGCTAACAATGATACTGATTTCTAAAAGAAAGCTGGTGAAATGGACTCAGGCATATGGTTTCCCAGACTGGAGTGGACTAGTAAAGCTAAGGCAGCAACTTGTGATATTGTCATGCCTTGTTGACCTTCCTCCTAGGGGAAAAAAGCACCTTAAGTTATTGACACAGAGATGCCAACAAACTGAGTAACACAGTACATCTGATGCATTCACAAACTTCAGATGATCAGATCAGACCAGTGTATGCTGACATAGGTACATGCAGACTTGCCTATGGACATGCCACAGCAGGAGGGCATAAGGTTTTTCCCAGTATTGCCACCTGCTTCCTGCAACCAAGCTCCCAAATCCTGCAGAGTCAGGATATGGTGGTAGCCAGGTAGGTGAGGATGTGGCAGTTCCCAGTTCAGGTTTTAACCCTGTGGCAATGTGTGCTGGAGGGCTGCATTGTGCCATTGCTGGGAGCCAGCCTGTCTGACTCAGAGACTCATTCCTTCCACCTGGAATACTGAATCCAGTCCTGGGGTCCTCAGCACATGAAGGACATAAAGTAGTTGGAACTGGTCCAGAAGAAGGACAAGAGGATGATCAGAGAGCTGGAACACCTCTCCTAGCAGGAAAGGCTGGGAGAGTTGGAATATTGTTCAGCCTGGAGAAAAGGTGGCCCGGGGGGGACCTTATTGCAGCCTTCCAGTATATAAAGGGAGCTACAAGAAGAGCTGGACACGGACTTTTTACAAGGGCACTTAGTGATAGGGCAAGGAGGATTAGCCTTAAGCCAAAATAGAGTAGGTTTAGATTAAATATACAGAAGAAATTCTTTACTGTGAGGGTGGTAAGGCACTGAAAGAAATTGCTCAGAGAAACTATGGATGCTCTGTCCTTGAACGTGTTCAAGGCCAGATTGGATGG
>VYZS01095075.1:0-18922 GCA_013400695.1 Neodrepanis coruscans | reverse complement strand
TTGTACTTGGAGTTTTCAAAGATTTCTTTATTTCATAGCAGCCCTTAAGATTTCAAACACCAAAAAAGAAGCTGTCCTTCAAAATAAGGGCTCAGGAAGTTTAGACTCTGATCACTTTCATATTTTCATGCTGCTTAGAAAGTATTTTGCCTCCCAGAAGGCCATATTCCCTCTAGATCCTCTTCTGAAAAAGTCACTGGTGAGTCTTTCTTCTTCCTAGACATTTGATAACCTTTCTGCTCTTCCCAATCTTCCTTCCCTCTTTCCCGTAACAGAAACTTTAGAAACACCTCTTTGATGTTCTCACATTAAAGTGATCAGTGTATAAACTTCAACAGAGACTGTGACAGCTTCTTCTGTGTTGTGGTAATAATGTTTCACACAATTGCTATTAAAAAAAAGAAATCTGAACTCATTAAAAAATCCTCCTTTTTTCACTTTTGCTTTTTTATTAATTATTTTAAAGCAATTCACTGTTACATGTTTTTGACTGTCCCTTGGCTTTCTATGTTAACATGGAGGAAACTTTTGGCTTTTAAACCTTGAAAACACATAATAATTCTATTTAATAGTTGCTAAAAATACTGAGAGGAGCTTTTATAAGATCTAAACCAATGTATGTACTGGAAAAAATTCCATAACTATTTTTTTTATTTGGTTTTATTTCAAAATAGTAATTTTGAGACGACTTTCAAAGAAAATACCTACCTGAATGTATTTTTTTGTGTTTTGTCAGATGGTCGTGCCGAATAAATGTTTTCCCACATTCTTCACATTCGTATCTTTTGTCATCATGGTGGACTCTTAGATGAAGTCTGCACATTTACAGTCATAACAGTAACCAGAAAATGCAATTTTGTTAACACAATCTGTACTGCTAATTCAATGCAAAATACCAGAAAATGCACTTTTAATGCTTCATGTAACTGTCAGGAAATAACTTTCAGTTGAGAGAACAGAACTGAACTCTCATATGTGACATTAATTTAGTAGGATACTTTAGTCCTCTGCTTGTTTTCTCTTTGAATGACAAAGATGGAAAAGTTTAAGATGTGCAAGAAACTCATGTTTGGTACAAGATTTTTAGGGGACTTTGTGTTTAAGACAGTAATGTATCAAAATACAATGACTTCTCAGAGATCACTAATAGATTTTCAATATTTAAACATGCTTAGAGCATCTACTAATGCTCAGAGTGTGAATGCATCAAAACACATACATTCCAAAGAATTATATCGATGTGTATATATCACTAAATCAGCAAAACAGTTTAGCAGCTTGTTAAACAAAAATCTCTACCTGTAAGAGCTTCCATGACGAAAACTCTGCCCACAAATACTGCAAAGATGAGGCTTCTCTCCACTGTGAATTCTCAGATGTTCCTTCAAAGTTGTTCTGTTCAACAAAGGCAGGAAAATTTCATTTTAAGCAATGTTCCTGCCACTTGAAAGTGAAATACATTATCATTTTCTCAATTTCATTCACTCTGATGGATCACAATATATCCAAATGAGGATACAAATTTATTCAGATATACACACATACACACACATTTCACAGGTACTATGGCAACCTATTATTTGCTGAACCAGCTGGATCTAGAAAAATATCAGTATAGAAATAACATCCCAATGTACATTTCAGAAATATACAGTAAAGAAAACATCTTTCCCAAACAAATGCAACATGTTTTTGCACAACACAGGAACCTTAAGTGAAGTGAGTAAGAGGTAAGACTTCCTTAATATAGTTGCACCTCATAACTAATCACCTACATCTGTCATCCTTAGAGGAGATCAATCACATCCTCCGTTTGGCTCTGACATCACCTTTTAATACACTATCCTTCTGAAATGGTCCCATTTATGTTAAAAACTCAAAGTTAAAACATATTCAAAATCACAGTATGCTAAATAGTTCTCTGTTCTGCTCAAGTAGTCACTCAACTCCTTACCGTTCCCTGACGGATTTTCCACAGATGAAACACGTCCATTTCCTCTTTCCCCCATGAGTGCACTCGATGTGGCGTTTCAGATTTCCTGTATCATTAAACTGGCGGCCACAAATGTCACAAGGAAAAGGCCCTACAAGTAGCCAGACACGGGCAGCAGCATTAACTGTCAGCTAAACTAAGCAAGATGCACAGATTAATGACTTAGGAAAACCCTGACCAATTTACAAACAAAAATTTTGTCTAAAGATTTATTAATGTTTACAACAGTCAGCACACTTTAATTGGGCTCTGTGCACTTTCTGCTCAGACAAGTTATTCCTAATTCCTGGTATTTTGGCAAGTTTCATTTCTGTAAAGTAGAATAGTCAAAAATCATTAAGCCCACTTAGACTGCTTGAAAAAACAAATTCCCATTACTGTCAGCTATCTAGTTCCTACCCAGCAGAAATAACAAGTAGTAATAAAAATATTCAGAATACTTCAGAAGGAAAGAAAAAGGTCTTCTGAAAACTTCAGGAAGAATTTGATTCCATAGCTTAGAACCAATTCCATGCAAAAAGTTTTAAAACCAAACTAACCTTAATTCTTCTTCCTCCCCAAAATTTTGACTTTATTAGGTACAACGGAATGCCTCAAAAAGACAGCTAAACAGAAAAGTAATACCCAACCAACAAAAAAACCGAAACAACTCTCCCATAAAACTGGAAGAGAGATCTGGAAAAGGAGGTGGAATAGAAACCAGACTGATCAGAACATACGATGGTAAGGGAAGGTTTTACTTGAGCTCTACTGTTTACATGTCAGAGGGAAGTTTCTATACCGAGATGGAATTTTTCTTGATGTTTCAATCTTGCAAATCGGGATTTAAAGTGTTCTTCACAATAGGTGCACTTGAAGGGTTTATCCTGGGAGTGGAGGATCATGTGCTCTTCTAAATGAGGTCTTCGAGTGAAAGATTTCTTACAGATCTAAAATGATAATACACTTTGTCAAAGATACATAATTATAAGCAGCTTTTTTTTCCCCTGTTCATAAACTCTTAACAGTTTATTTCATCTGCTCTCTGCACCAATGCAAGATTAAACATATATTCTTCCAGAGCCTACTCTATCCCTACTTGTAAAGCCTTGCAGCCAACATCCAAACTGATCTGTGTTATACATAAACCACAGTGGCAACCTAAAACAAACTACTGGCAACTCCTGCATGTAATTACACATTCCTCCCCCCACTCCTTCTTTCTACTGACTCCAGCACTTACCAGACTCTTTTCCTATGGTGTTTCAACACAGTAACTCAGCAGAAAATAACCCAAAGAAAAAAAAGCAAACAAACAGTAACTTTGGCTTAGTTTTGGATGCTGAAACAGCTCACTTGGACTGTGATAAAAATGCTGTAGTGTGAGCTACTGTAGAACCAGCGTCACACCTGTTCCTTTATTTCTTCAGGGAAATTCTCTGACAGCAGGTATTAAAAAGAAAATGCCAATGCCAACAAAGAAATATAACTCAAAATATATTTTAGAACTACAGAACCTTCACAAGGCTAAAATTATGTGAGCTTTTCAGCACTGTTTTCAGATTAACAAAAACCTAAATATACAAGAATTATTACCAGTGATTAAATTAACTCTGCAGTACAATTATAGAACTGCCACAACTCAAATTTAGGTATTTAAACCAAGCATTACAATTTATCATCAGGGTCCTATGCTTCAAAACAAATCCACACAGTGGTCACTGATTTCACTGTGAAACTCTTGCTGTTGTTTATAACAGCTGAATTTAGTATTACCCAGCTCCCATACATTAAATCCTGCAATCAGTCTCTCAAAGGTCACCTGAATAAGGAAATCAAAACCAACAGTTTTACTTCTTTAAAAACTCATTAATGTTAAATGTAGGTGTAAGAAAATAACACACTTGTGAGAAGTATAATAACCTCCTTGCTATTTTTTAGTATTAGTACTCTATTGTTCCTCAAGGATTAAAGTAAAGAACACCAAATCCTGGTGTTCCAGAACTACAGATTACAACATAAACCAACAACCTGAATGATTCCTGCAGTTTGTATCTGTGGCACCTCAGCTCTCAGAACATACCACACAACAAAGTTACAGCACCACACCCAAGGGTTCTGCTCAATCTCCAACTGCTATAAAAACTAAAATTCTCCCCCTGCATTTAATCCAAGTTCATATTCAATGCACATGAGCTGTACAAGAGCAGCAGCTCACTTTTCAAAAAATTTCTGCTTACGATGTTCAAGAAAAAAAAATAACCCCACAGACCACAAAGTGGAGTTTATCAAATCACTCATCTGGAAAGCAGAATGAACATCAGCAATGTTACACAATTGCTTCTCACTATTAAAATGTTTCTTATCTATTCGCAAACAGAAAACAATACAGCTCCATCTAGAAGACAACACCCTTTGGTCAATGGAGCACCTCCAAGCACAGTCCCAACACCAAGAGAATGAAAACTACAAATTACTAAATTGTTATCTCCCCACCTCCTACCATATGGTTATAAGTGAAAGTTCCCAAACAAAACAAAGCAAGGTTAGTAATTATGTTACAGCCCCTAATACTACAGACATACAAAGGCATACAGTAATTTGCAAAAACAAAACAAAACCTAAACCAATTCCCTTAAAACAAACAAACAAACAACAAACCCCCACATTTGAAATTTTAAAACATTATTTGGCAGCATACAGACAAGAGAATGGAAATCCTACGAACTCCTTTTTAGAGCACATTTAGATTTTCCTGGGGAAAATCAAGGGAAGTATGAACTATGATTTTACAACTAGAGATAAATTTCGTAAAAATTTACAAGTCTGTTCACATGCATATGCATCTAAATGAGAAAGAGTTGCATATTTAACATATATTTTTCTGACTATTGAGACAGCCTTCCTAGTACAGTGTACCTTATGGTCAGTGCTTGATATGCATAATTAACAGGAGACCAAATATTCTGTTTTAAAAGTATTCATAATATTCAAGCCTAATCATCTGCAAACTGATGTATTTGAATAAGATTAATAACTGATCACATTAAAAATATACCCCCTGTTTTAGAATCCAGCTTGGTATTATCTACCTGACCAGAGGCTGTATATGGAGATAAAAGTTCAATCCTGAAATCAGCACATGGAGGAAATGTACACCATCACTTACAAAACTTCCTGAGATTTCACAGAAACACATGTATTTTCACTTCAGTTCACAAAACATAGACTCTATATGAAACAAACTAAAGTGCTGAAGGATTACTTACATCACATTTCCAACCTTCACTCTTTGTCTTCTTAATAGAAAGAAATTCTTGTACATTCTCTGGATGAAACCTAGGGAAAAGAAAGAAGCTGAAAGTAGTCATAGCTTTCCAAGATGAAGATCACACAAAATACTAAATACCTATTTCTGAACTTTATACGTTATGGAAGTTGATTCCCACACCCTCAGAGCAGAATACTGACACTAAAATAATTCTAATGGCACAAGTAACTTGAAAGCAGTGTTGACTCTGGACTCCTGTATAATCTCATATGACACTTGATAAGACAGAGGACAGTTTCAATTACAATGAATTGTGGATTTTTACAAAGAAAGAAAAAAAAAAAGCAGTATGTAAATACTACCTTAGAATTAGGCTTATTATACATGAATTGACCACCTAAAAGAATCTGCATGGAAATGGTTAGCCATCTATTATCATCAACAGTAAAGCATTCACATCTAAAACCAAAGAAGAGATTCTATTCTACCTCCAAATTAAAAGCAGCAGAGGCAATTACTATGGCTGATGTGTTCTGACTTGACTGTGGTAGCTGATCTGAAAGATTCTAAAATTTATGATAAAAACCTATGGCAGAACTCCCACAGGAGGTTGGGTGACAGTGCTAATCCCTTTGAAAAGACATGTATTTGAAAAAATAGTTACAAACATAAAGCAGAATATGCTGTCTGCATACATACATTTATCTCCCCTTTCAAAATGAAATGTCAGACACATTTGCCCATACTTGCCTCTTCACATGCTTTGCTAAAGTCTTTTTGCTTGCATGCAGCTTATTGCAGTAGGGACATTTGTGTTCCTTTTTATGAAAGTCAGTATCACTGGAGTGTTTCTTTCTGTGCACAGTCAGGTTGGACTTGGTTGAGTAGCGCTGGTGACATATGTCACATTCAAAAGGCTTCTCTCCTGTGTGGACACGTGTATGGCTCTCGTATTTGCCTGTAAAACAAAGAAAATCTGTTAGCAGGAACTCCAACAGGTATCACCTACAACATGCATGTTTGGGGTTTGTTCAACAATGTCTCTCTCCAATACATCTAAGTACCCTCCACAGGCATCTAGAGATTCCTACTGGAAACCACCCAGATGCCTTTGATCCAAGGTCCCTCCATACATTTCCATCCTACTGTTAATTCTGTGTGAGGGTTATGAGTCACTCTTGTTCAACCCTACAGCACAGTCTGTCCTGAAGTACTGCAAGTTATGCTACTACTTATTCATTACACTGATTGTGAAGTACCTTTGCAGAATGGGGAAACAAACGGTATTTTAAGGTACTTACAAGAAGCAAAACCCTGAATGAATGATACAGACCCTTGCACATTATCTGTACTTGGGACCCAACATATCACCATAAATAAAAATACTACTCTCTCGTTTCTTTCACACTGCTTGTCCTCTTCTGTTTGCCATTTTTTCCCCCAGGGCATAATTCCATCCTACACTGCAGATCCACTTACCTCAAGTCAAGAGCAGACTCTCTGCTTTGTACTACATTTTATTTTTTTTCTCTGTTGAATATGCATCTATTCTTCTGTATGAGCTTCTGCAGCCCATAAATTTAACATACAATTGTCTACTGTAATACAAGCTTATACAGAAATGCTTTATCACTTGCTTTAATTCAAGTTTCTTATGTATTTTTTGAGCACAGACCTAGAATTCTAAGTTATCAAAATGCAAAGGGAAAAGGACCTCCAATGTGTGCAAAACCAAAATGTACCATTACAAACCTAAATACTCACAAGCCATTTATTTTTATTTTATGCTTTTACACACCATGCTACCAACCAGGATCCAGAGCAGTGAAAGGAAAATAAATCTAGTATTTGCAGATTTTTCACATAATGCACTCAGATCATTTATTGAAACTGTTTAGCACCACAGACATAACTTCATAAACAGTGATCCAGAAATTCTGATCTTCACTCTCCAGGACTGAGAAAAAGCTTGGAGTGTTTCCCACACAAACAGCACCACCACATGGTAAACGGGAACAAGCTCAACCGAACTCACTCTTACCTATTCGATCAAATTTTTTGTCACACTTGGGACACTGCAGTAGTTTTTTGCTACTGCTTTGAATGATGACCGGAGCTAAGCCTTCAGGAATATTCCCCATTGAATCAACTGCCTCAGAACCCTCTTCTGTATCATTCTGTTCTTTTTCACTTTGCTCTTCAAACTCTGAATCTTCACCTGACATTTCCTCTTCCTGTCCCTCTTCATCCACATTGCATTCACTTTCACTGTCTTCAAATTCACTTCTATCCGATGTCTCCTTGTCAGAACTGACTTTTTCCAAATTGCTGTCAGAGGCATCACCACTTTCATTGTCACTGAGATCAAACTTAGCAGGACACTTACGGCTTCTCGTCGAGCGCCTGGTGGAAAAGCTGCCCTTCTCGACCATCTTTAACCCATGTTTTCTTTCCAGTGAGAGGGACCGGTGGGCTTTAGCCAAATGATTTTCTAAGGACTTCTTGTAACAGAAACTTCGACCACAAAAAGTGCACTGATGACTATTTAATAGTTTACCCGTCAGTTCACTGAGTGTTTCTACTGGCGTAGGTGCATCAGTTACCACATCAGTCTGTACATTAGATACACTTTCGTTATTTAGTAACTTCACTGCATCTATGATATCTAAAAATTTTGCTGCTTCCAGCACTAATGGAATTTCATTCTTATACACAAAAAACTCAGAGGTGTAGAGAAACTCAAGCAAATGCTGAAACACAGAATGAGTTACATGATCTAATGTCACGACATCAGTGCTTGGATTTTTGCTCAAACAGGCATGAAAATAACTACTCCCAACAGCCACAACAACTTTGTGAGCACTGAATTCTTTTCCTTCTACAATTATGAGTAAATCACAAAATGATGGGTGTTTCTGCCTATCGTCGTTTAAGTACTTAAGTAGATTCTTGTTATATTGCAACGAGCTTAGGAGCTTTCTTTGTTCTGGTGATGGTGAAAGTTCTGGGGCAGATTCAAGCTGATCTGCAGGAGCTATTTCTGCTGACTTTGTGACAATTTCTTGTGCACAGTCCACTACAAGAATCTGCTCTGAAGAATCTCTCTCATGGCCAAGATGAACCTTTTCGTTTAGACTTGCAGCGAGCCGTCGCCTTTTCTTCATTGCAAAAGAGCAGCTTCAAGGTCAGGAGCGTCATAGGTGATCAGCAAAGAATTCCTCTGAAGACCTGGTTCTGCTCCGGACCTTAAGAAAACATGCAACAGTAATTTCATACTCTGCAAAAGAATTATGATAAAAATTACTCTTAGCGCTTGGCAGTTACTCCTTTTTTTATTTAATGCTTTCTATATTTCACCCTTTATTTTCTCTATCCTGCATGACCTGGGCTTTTATTAAATCACTACAATCTATTCTCTTGCCGTTCCAGACCGCGGCATAACCTGCCCGGAGCCAGTGAGCCGACACTGCCTATTATTAGCTCTAAGACGGCGGCTGGGGCTGGCTTCGCCCGGCTTCCAGACGCATTTAGCCCGAGCAGCGCTCCGGGACGGGCGTAGACTCTTGTTATTATTACACCAAAGCGCCTTCGCTTCCCGCTTCACGCCAACACGGCAAACCCGCCGCAGCTGCTCCACGGGCAGCCCCGGACCCGCCCGGGCCCCGCCGCGCCCGTCACCGCCGAGCGTCGGCCCGGGGCCGCCGCCTTTGTCCCCNCCCTTCCCTTCCCTTCCCCTGCCCCTTCCTCTGCCCTGCCCTGCCATGGGCGGTGACTCGGGCGGGCTACACAGCAGTGGAGCTTTAGATTTGCCTTGTTCTGGGAGTGTTTTGAAGCGTTTCGCGTAAGGACCCGTGGCATTCCCAGCTGTCCGGATTCCCGTGGTTCTGCGCAATAACGCTGCCTTGAATTTGCCGTCTGCTTGAGAATGTTCAAGCACTTCACCTAAGTTCCTGTGGCATTCCCCGTTTCCGTGCTTCCCGGGCGGCAAAACGAGCGGATCGGGGAGTTCCCCCGGGTCGGGGCGCGGCTCCTGAGCACAGGGAAGGCATCCAGCCCCCCGCCCATCCCATCGCCTTCCCGACATCACAACCCACTGCGAGTGACAGTGGGACACAGCAAACGGGCTTATTTTCCTGAGAGCCTTAAAGAAGGATTAGACTTTACTCTACTGCGCGTATTCTGCCCTCGCGGTCTGTAGATTGATGGTGGCGGTCACCCAGCACAGCGAGCACAGCGCGACTCGCTGGTGTTGCATTTTTCAATAAAAATATGGAAAATTCTCAAGGCATTTGTTGCGTCCCCAGTGTCGCTGTATTGCTTGTACTCACAGCGCTGCATTTGCATTAAAGTCTACAATTATTTCTCCGAATGGTTTTTTTCACTTGTAATAGTATATTACAATCAAATTACAGTTTAATATTAAATTATTTCAAATAATATTTTAACTAGCATCAGTTATTTCATTTAGTTATCACTTCTGAAGTGAAACAATGGCATCAATATAAATAGGGTAATCAATATTACTATGGTTTTCTTGCACTGAAGACAAAAGTCTTACCTCTCAGACATCGGCTCTTTTAGGATGTTATTTGTGCTTGCCCAACTTTAATTTCTGTAGAGTCCTAGTTAAACTGTATATAAAAATATGTTTCTCTATTTGATAAGTTTCTCTATTTTAATTGCATGGAAAAAGAAAGTTCTGAGGGCAAGACACTGTAAATTTTAAACAGAGCTTTACATTTCACTCTAATCTGAATAGCAGGCACATAAAAACATATTTAATGAGTAATTGGCTTCTTGAGTCTTACTGTTTCCATAGCAAATATCATCATTTGAGACTATAAAACTGTGCTTCATCGTTTTTCAGGAGTGAATACATAAAGAAAATACAGTCTTCAGCAGATTTTGGCAGCAAGTGTGACAAAGCTCAGAAAGTGCTCCATGGAACAGGCCTGAGACTTGCTTAGTTTTTTCTGTGGTTTTTGTTGTTTGTTTTTCTCTAGATAACTACCTGATTTTTTTTTTCATTTGTTGCTGATATTATTTACTCTGTCTTTAGATTAGTGGTTTCTTGGCAGTCTACAAAGCATCTATGTCTAATTGCCAAATTGTACAAGTTCAGAAGGCACTTTGACTTAGCACAAGCCTAGGTAACACTTTTTTTCTTCTGCTGTTTTATGATACATGAAGGACGTAGTTCAAAGAAAAATCATACAGTGCTAAGCGGTCCATTACCATGCCTGGTATTTCCACAATAATTATGGTCTGGAAACAAAATGTCCTTTAACTCTCAGGTCATTATGGTTCTTTCAGCATTAAGTCTTTTACAGTTAAAGCAGTACAGGCAAAATTTAACTATATCAGTCCTTTTAGTTCCAATGCTTATTACCAAATTTTCTTGCTAGTTAATAGAATATCCCACATAGATTAAAAAGCTGACTTTTAAGTTTATTAGAGACAGCATCAATCAAAGAATAAACCCTTGTTCACCTCCGTGAGACTGTACAGAATTTGCAAATGCAGCTGTTTAGAATTGTCCAAGAAAGCAGTGTATTTATCAAATAAATAATCTTGAACTGTTGGAAATTAAGAACCAGCTTTGTGCAAGAGGGCTTAATGTTGGAGGAGGCAGTACGTATTCTCCAGCTCAAAATCTTCACTTCTGAGATACAGTAAAACTATAAATGGCAGATATTTGAATCAAACGCCATTTAAACAAAAAACAGATAGGATATCAACTCTGAAGTTAGCTGCCAACCAAACAGAAACAAAATTACACAAAAAATAGCATGCAAGGTTTAAGACCTGGCTGAGTAATTTCAGTTTATTCCCAGTATGTTCTTTAACAGCTGATCACTGTAACTACCCAGTTATAAATCTAGTAGCACAAACAATCTCATCCTCTTCCAGCCACCTTTACTTTGGCCACAACATTTTTGCTAATGTCTCTCTAGGAATTTTATAGCTAATTTGCCAGGAGTTCAAGGTGTCTGATACTGCTGAAATGATCCATGCTGTCATTTTTCCTTTTTGTATCACAGAAGTGTCAGTGATGGGTGGGACCTAGGGAGGAACCCACAAATCCTATACTTCCTCTAGTCCGAGATCTTTCTGTATTTTATTGTCAGTCACCACATACACACAAATGTTTTAAATTAGACTGTGAAGTGAAAGGGTTATAAGATTGTCTAGAGATTCCAAGAAGTTTTCTAGCCAACAGTGCTGAATAAAGTCCGTTGCTGGAACCACTGCCAAAAATTCTTTCACATAGGCCGTGAAAAGACCACCTTGGTCTCTCGATTCAGGACTCTCTTGGGCACTAATCAGCTGGAGCCTTGTTTTACTATTATGAATGTTTGCCATGTGAATCATGTTGATCAGGCTTCTCCTCTTGTCTCCTCTCTCAAGTGCAGCAAGAGAAATGTGGAGAGAAGGAGGTCAGATCCACTCTGACTGTATCAGCCTGTCTCACTCTGGCAAGTTTAGTGCAAGGAAGGATGGACACTGTGCCTCTGCTTGCGTTTTGTTCTCTGGAGTGTTCTGTAGGTGGACATGGGTTGAATAACAATGATCTTAGCCATTGCCATCTTTTTCTGTGGAATTAATGCAGTGTGGAAGTTGCAGAGGGCTGTATGGTTACAGAGTCCACAGAGCAAATTTCCTCCTGGAATGGTAACCCAGTGCTGCCCCGAGGTGAAATTGAAATTAGCAAGAGCCAGGAAAAAGACACTCACTGCTGTCACAGTACTGCAGATGTGCAAAGTCTGTTAAGTGTGAACTCAGTACTAGGCTAAATCTACAGATGGATTCATAGATGCAGTGCATTGCCTTCACACTTTGAAAAATATAGCCACTGGAGAAATCCTTGGGTAGAGAGAAACTGCCCATGTACTTTCCTGGCATCTGTGCCTGCTCCACCCAAGCCAGTAGTGCTTGGCAGCCCAGGGGAAAAGAGGGAGAGTTGAGAGGAAAGCTGACCTAAAGAGAATAACATTGGAGGAAATATGTGTCTGCCCTCTTCTGATGTAAGCCTTAATCAGTGTAACAAAATTATTGTAAATTAAAGCTGTGCTCCTTGTCTGAAGCTGTGTAAAGAAAAAATGAGGACTTAACACATTTTTTTGTTGTTGTTTGGGGAATGCTTTCAACAAAGCACATTAAACCTTTTGCGATAATACACCACTGGCATCAAAGAGGTGTTTTCCTTTAAGCAAGGCAAGAACTGGGGAGAAATATCTTTTATTAGTTCAAATGGTGTATGCCACCATTGGAACTAAAAACAGTTACCCAGCTTTAGTCACAGGACCTCAATAAGGCTTCATGTGCCCAGAATCATCTTTTTATTTTTCCAGCCATATTAGCTGGTTAGTAAAAGGTACTCTGTATTGCCTCTCCCAATAAATCCTGCCTTGTTTATAGCCTTAGACCATCATGACTGCAACATTATCAAGTTTTCAGTAAAACAAGCAAAACCAGATTTTCCTGTATGTAAACAATATTAGTTCCTGAAAATATATTATGAAAATGTATAGGGTAAGCAGCTTGAAAGGGTTTCCCTGTGTCTTACAAATGTCCCTTGTGCATTTCCACTGCACAAGAGACCTGTAAAAGCTGCTGGAGCACCCTGTGTGCTTAGGCTCTATTATGAGACAACAAGAATTTCAGTAATGGAGGGTAGCAGAGAGCTGATGTCACTGTCACTTTTTTCAGTCAACCAGAAACCAATTATCCCTGGCTGACAGGCCCAATTAAATCATCGGGTAGAGGGAAATGCCAGCTATCCTCCCCTAGAGTTAGGTAATTGGGGCTTTATTACAGTCAGACCTGGTGCTGTTTGCTGGGCCACAGAATACAAGAGCCATTCTGGTTTGTCTCTCTCTCCATCCTTTTCATAAGCATTAATATATTTTTAATCCCTAAGAAAAGTAGTTGCATTTTGCATAAAAATTGCTGATCTTTTAATATATATTTAATATATATTCTTTTAATATATATTCTCTGTAGATCTGTTCAAGTTTGTAGAGAATATGAAGTTAGGAATTCTGCCATGGAAGGCCTCAGGCTTTGTACTGATTTATACCTAACATCCCAGCTTTTTTAATCTAGCAAGGACATAGAAAGTTTTCATCTTATACTACTTTGCAATTTAGGAGCATGTTTGACATACAATTGGGCTGATGTACTGAGGGGTTGCCTAGTTCACTGTATGGATTTGGGAGCTGAAGAAATGAGGCATTAAGATATCAAAGTCTGTTCTTGTTCAGGTAAGCACTTAGTTGTGGCCCTCCAAGGTCTTAAGGAATCCATTGCTTGCAATGACACAGGGAAGAGGTAATGAACTAACAAGTTCTCTTGAAACACCAAGCTTAAAAGTTTCTTTAATATTATAAGCAGTGCAGCTATGTTAACACCAAGTTCCAGATGAGCTAAATGCCCTGTATCTGTTATCCAGACTATCTCCTTTGGGGCACTGCACAATGCAACCAGGTTATTTATGCCTGGACATAACACCTTCTTGAAAGCCATATGAAAGAGAACTGTGATCCCAAGGAGAGCCATCTCCTGTATCATCCCACAATGCAGTTCTGTCGCATGCCTGTCCATCCTACTGACCTGAAATTCCTTTGTCAAGTGAGAAAAGGATATATATAAATACCAGATATAAATATAAAAAATAAATATAAATATTTAAATACCAGAGCCAATTTACATATGCTTGTTCTGGATGTGGCAGATGCCATGGCATTTGATCCATTCACTCATGCACTTGCAGAACACTTACATTGCCCAGCAGAAAGTAGAATTTGGTGCTCAGGTTAAGATACAACTATATGCATGTAGAAATGTGTGTGTACAATGTACTCAGTAATTTTTATTTAAGAGGAAAAAAAGTTTGCTATTGAAGACTTTTCAGAAATAGAGTATAATACATAGAATTTTCTGAATGGGGCAAAAAATAAGAAGGCTGAAGATGGTAATTTCTTGGAAGGCTCCAGCATGAAGCTGACAAATTACCAGCAGCTTTTAAGCCTTCGTGTCTTTGGATAATATCTGCTATGTAATTATAAGGACACCTAGAAGCAGTTGGATAGGCCTATCAGCTCAGTCTTTGTCAAGGCTTCCCAGAGCTCTTCTCCTTCCCATTGTGGTGAACCTGGACATGGTTACAGTTGTCAGGCAATGAAAATCCATCTCTCTGCTAAAGAGGCAGGGTGCTTCAAGGTGTAGGAGGAGAGTAAGATGCTCTTCTGCATTCACCTGAGTCATTCACTATTCATGTAATTTGTAGATGCTATTTGTTTTGAATTATGAAGTTATGTATAATCTACAGTACATTTTTTCCCAAGGACACACAACTGCAGAAATTTAAGGATGTTTTAGGGTTAGATGAGCATTTTAAGTGTTGTTGTTCATTTGTCTGAGCCAAATTTACATATTCTATGGTGCATTTCTCATTTACTCACAGTCAGGATGAAAGTCTGTGTAAGTCTGCTCACTGTAAGAAACAAATGTTACATAATGAAAGCATTACATTTTTTTCTGGAGCATCACCGTAGTGTAAGTGAGAATTTCACAACACTTATTTTAGCTGATGTTCATTATCTGTTTTCTTAATTACATCTGAATAGTAATTGCAACATTTTCCCAAGAAAATATAATTAGATTCTGATATCAAGAGGCAGATTACAAGTAAATTAATTATGCTTTGAGGTCACTATTAAAAACCCAGAGCAAGATAAATTTGCTTGCAGTAAAAAAAGCAGTAGTTAATATATGCACTTCGCAAGCACACAGCACAAAGAAAAATGTGTAACTTCAATGTTTTTTTATTAAAAAATAGGAAATACAAATTAATTCTGCTTTGTTGGCAGTCCAGTACACATAGACAACCAGCTTGTACAAGAAGCTTGTACAAGAAATCCCTGCAGTTATTTTTAAAGAATTATATTAAACAAAATAAAAAACCTAACAACAATTAAATTATAACTGAGTTAGTAAAATGTCTGTATGAATGCAAAAGCAGAGTAAAACCTTGTAGTCACTCCAAAGTAAGCCTAACACTATGAAATAATCCTATAACAATCACCTTGTGACAATGAAAAAATGAACCAAACCAACTTGCCTGGAGTATCACTGGAGCTAAACCCGTTTCAGTGAATTTCAGTACATTATGATTAGTTGTGCATCTCTTTTAGCATAGTTTGTTGTTATCTCAAGATTAATATTTCATTTTAGAAAGAAACATGCATTTCCAGTAAAAACAGCTGAGGGTGAGAACCTGTTCAAAAATTAATTTTCCTTTCTTAGGCAAAATCGATAGAACACTGTAACCCTTCAGAAGGCTACTTGCTTTCCTTCTGGAGGAGATACAATTGCTCATATCCTTTTCTATACTTGAATTTTATGCCACCCATCCATTTGCTACCAGTGGAGCAGCTTTGCCACCCTCAGCAGAACAGCCATGGGTGCTTTGAGGCCTGTTGGGCTCAGTGGAGAAAGGGCTGACAGAAACTTGGGTGCCCTTACATGCTTAAAGAACTGCTATTGCTTTTTCTCTTGTGAATGTTATTTAAATTCTGCTTATGCTAGTGTGTTTCATTTGAATCAAGTTAGGGAGAAGAGACTTCAAAGTAAATCTGGAAGTGAGAATGCTTTCCTCCTCTGAAAATATTTTACTTTTCCTGAAATAAGCCACAGATTGGAATCTTTAATATTTGTTTATTACCTTGAAAATATGTGATACCAGAAGTGGCTTGGATTACTTGAAAGGCTTGGATGGAGGAATCTTAATTTATGTTTCAAACTTTTGAAAACACTTTAAAATTATTTTATCTGTTCAAAGGAAAAAAATAGCGAAAAGGTTATACCTTTTAAAATTGCCAAAACTTTTTTTTAGCAATTTTTAAATAAAAGATGCTTTAAATAACCTGCAACAAAGTACACACACACAAAATAAATCACACACCCCTTCCCTCTTCCTTCTGAAAGGCTCCAAAAATTTCTTGCCAGCTTCACTTCAAAGACTAGGTGGTTAAGAGAGACCACCATCTCACTGAATTCCTGCTCAGTTTTTGGAAGAGAGTTCTCACATTTATAGTGACATATAGTACAAAACAATTGTACTTTCTTTTGCTCAAGATAAATGTACATTGATACATTTGTCTCTTATTATTGCAAGAGAACATGCCAAATTTGGATCAACTTAGCCAGATACAAAATTTTTTATTCCTATCTTGAATTACAAGTATAACACCTATTTTTTTAGAATCAGTGGCTTCTGACATTTAGAGGGATATGGCCCTAAAGAAATGCCATACTCTGAGAGAGTCACAGTGAGTAACCACAAATAGTGCTGTCTAGAAGACTAGTTATTTCCATAGCTTCTAATGTAGAGAAGAGCAAATACAGTATGTTCTGCATGCCAGGCCCTCAGAAAGTTAATTCAATTTCTTAAACAACTAGCTGATTGTGATTGCCATGTCATAATGAAATTTGGTATAATTCTCATGGGTTACTGGTTTCTCATCTTATTTACATACAGTGTTTTACAAGGACATGTTATATTAATCTACTTCATCAAATTAATACTGAAGTCTGACTTTGCTGCTGCAGGAGTAGAGGGGGTCAAGGTTAACGTGGCTCATATTTATCCATTCTTTGGGAGTCAGATGCTGCCAGAGACCATTTAACGCACTCCGATTAATCTTTTTTATTTGAAAAGAGGGAGCTGTATGAGCTGTGTCTTCAGACTACAGTTCATTTAGCAACTTGCAGGGCTGCATTTTTGAAAGAGCTCAGCATTTGCTATTTTTCAGGCATGTGAGTTGTCCTCCTAGGTTTAGCTGAGGACTAAAAGTTTTTCAAAAATCCTGTGAGGTGTGGAGTTTCTCCTCCCTCTGTCACACTAGCGTTAAGCTAAGAGGAAATCTTACCCTGCCAGCATGAGGAGCTCCTGCAATATGTATACGACATGCTGCTATGAGGACTTCTTTTGCTACTGTGAACACATCTTTTTTGAACAAATTGCTTATAATCAAGGTACTGAAGATGCAGTTTCTGACAGCAAGATGATATTTCTCTGATAATGGTAATTACATTAGAAGTGCTGGCTTAGAAATTCTTGTACTCCAGAAACTCAGAGTTTCAGGCTTAGAAGTCTGAGTCTCACAAAACTATGTTTGGTGAGTGTTGATGCTAAAGTCAAATCTGGGTGCTAAGACAAGACCTCTCAGCAGCTGCCTGTGTTTGAAAATCATATGCACCCAGGTTTTCGCTCTACTGGAAGAAGTTATTTATTTATTGCCGTATTTTACTAAAAAAGAAAAGAAAAAAAGTGAAAAAGTCTTGATACTCAGGAAAATGGTAAGCACAGTGTGAAATTCAGCATATGCAAGTCTCAGCTTGCCCACACAGAAAAATTAAGATGCAGTTCAGCAACAAACCACATGGTGATTTAGGGGCCTCTCTGGATCCTGGCAGAATCTGAGTCAATTACAATAGTAATGTCTGCTCTTTCCACCTCTCACATCCAGCATGATTCTTAGAGGTCAAACTCTGCCACCTCCATCCAAGAGATTTTTTCTTTTCGCTGTCATGGGAACATGGTGACATCACATATGTCATCATCATAGGTCAGTCTCACCACCAGAGATTAAAATAGGTGTGAGGTATTCTGAATCAACGGAAGTGTGGAAGCCAAAATATTTCATTTTACACTGTGAACAATATAATTTAAACTGACAAACTTTCAGGATTTAGTTTGGTACAAAGCTGTGGCCTTTGAGAAATGCACTGGCATTAAGATGAATGCTGTCTTAACCAATACTTAGCAGAAACTTGAAATCCCTTTGGGGCACTTACTGTTACTTATTGTTCCCATAATATTATCTAATACTTTAACATAGAGGCCAAGATTTCCAAGAGGAATTTAGTGCTTGCCAGAACCCACACTGAGACACTTCAGAGATGCCTACAGGGAAGTTTTGCTTTGCACTTTCTGGAAGTTACATCCCTCAACTGAAAACCTGCAAATCAAAGAGCTCCAAATTGTCAGATGCTTTTCAAAACCTTGTCACAAACAGTCAATATACAATAACTGAATACAGAAAAGGGAAGAAAATGTAAGGGATATTAAAGATCATGAAAAATCAAGAAACTTCTGTATTTGCCTGTTACAAGTATTACTTTTTGAGGATTACTGTGTTTTACATTTCCAAAACAAATTTCAAAATAAAAATATCAAAATGATTTATCACTGCAAGCACAGCCAGACAAGACCAGGGAAATAGTTTCCTGGCCCTTAGCCCAGTGCTTGGTCTATGAAACCAAGTGGGTTGTCAGCTGTCTCTATTTGCAAAGTTCAAAATTCAAACAACAGTTTTAGAAGCATCTCCTCCTTCCCAGCCTCTCCAGATGACTGTAATTAGCATCCTACCCTATCCCAAAGACAATTAAAGTATTTACCAGAAGTAAACTGTTTACATATAAAGTGTGTGTTAAAATCAAGCATATTTGGTTACTAATCCTGCCTTTCTGATTCTTACTTTTCCTCCTTCTCTACACTTTTGCCTGCTGGAATTGAATTCTGTCTGAAACCACTTAATATTGATCAGGTGAAATGATGCTACATACCAATGTAAATCTTTTCCAAATACTGTTGCCTACCTGTACAGCTATCT
>VYZS01094968.1:16671-48660 GCA_013400695.1 Neodrepanis coruscans | reverse complement strand
TGGCTGTGGAGTGGTGAGGAGGGAAGAGGGAATTTCTCTTTTCTATAGTGCAGGTGTTCCTGTGACTGGGGGATGATTTTAGAAAATCAGCTACGAGCTTACCTTAACCTCACTCCTGTGAAATCAAATGAGTTTAATTATGAGGCCAGTAGAAACTGAGTTAAGACCAAAAATGACAAAAATACTACCCTTACAGCTTTTTCCTTTGTTTGTGTAGAGACTGCCCTTAGACTAGAGCAGTATTGCTGAGGGGTGGAGGGAAGGCACATATCTCTTCCACATCATCCTTGTCTGCAGACAAGATACACTTTTTTTTCTATGTGTAGAGATGGGAGGATTTGTGGGGTTTTTCTTTCTACATAAATCTACATAAAAGGCCATGTCTCAGAGTTTGCTAATTAAGTCAGGGTTGGGCACATGAACACAGTGTCTGAACGAGGATCAGCAAAGAACTATTCCTTATTCATGCAGCACAACTGACCTGCTGAGACCCAGAAATGGCTGTGGGAGCTGTTGTGCTGCCAGCACTGCTGACCTGAGCCCAGAACAGCGTTAAGGAGGTGCTCTGTAGGGGTGCTGAGGTGCAAGATCACACCAGGCAGAGCTTTTCCAGCTGGGAAGAGCATAAGAAGAAGGTCTGTTTCAATCTCCATGGTGGCTTGTCAACATGCAAAAACCCTCAAGGTTTCTTGGAAATGATGAGCACCTATGTGAATCCCAGTGGAAACAAGATGCTGGATGGCAGCTAGGCAAGCCAGAATCAGATCGCTGGAATTAGATGAGTACATGCAGTTCATTTTCTTTGTGCTTCAGCCCTTGTACTGACAGACAGTTTAGTCTGAATGGAAAATGTGCAGAAAGGACAGTCCCCCCAACACCTGGCTGAGCTGTGCCATGAGCCATGGGCTTTCCATGGTCAAGTCATAGCTCACACATATGTGCAGGTAGTAAATATTCTACCTGAGTGACAAGTTACTCAAAAATTACTGTTTCAGGAGCTTAACCTTACTAGATTTGGTGTGGGTATTTAGGCAATTTTCTGTCTGTCTGAGGCTGGTAAATTAATTGGGCAGAGACAGGTCATACAAGAGAGCAACAGGTACAGTGTTGGGAGAAGTATGGTGCTGTTGGGCTCCTCCAAAGTAGACATCTGTGTCCAATTATGAATCCTTCTGAGAAAAGCTTCTAACAAAGTCCTGTGATTTTTCTTACTCCTTCAGGGAAACTACGCTTTCATCATCCCATTCAGACAATGGGCTGCCAAGTGGGTTGTTCAGCAGCCCAGGCTCCACCTTCATCCTGGATGAGCGAGTACAGCTAACCGTGGGCCTCCAGACCCAGGAAAGATACCTGATCTTGTTCAGCAATGTTCTTGTCATTGCCAAGTCCAAGTAAGAGGAATTCACACTCACTCCTTCTCCTCAGTATGTGCTGTTGAATCTTGGTTCCCACCACATGGTGGGATTCTCAAAGCTGTCTCATGCAGGGCCAGGAGCTGGACTTAATGATCCTTGTGGGTCCCTTCTAACCCAGGAGATCCTGTGATTCTTTGAGGCTCTGATCTCAAAGGGCAGAGCCAGCAGCCTTCAAAACAATCCTTCTTTAAAAATGTGGGTCTAAAATGTGGCCTCTCTCCCTTCCCCCTCCAGAAATTCTTCTTGTTATTAATGTTTTACCCCATTTTCCTGAAGTAAAAGGTTATCTTAATCAGTTTTACCCTTTCCCTTATGAGGTTTCATGAAGATATACCATGAGAGCAAGAGGTAGAAGGACAAAATTGACTTGCTGACTGACTCCTTCTGCCACAGATAAATTAAGAGCTGTCAACACATCTGCATGACTAGAAGGGAGCATGACCAGTTTCTGATGTTAGAATCTGTCTAAAGGAATTCATAATTTTAATTGCAGATCCTCCTCCAGCCTGAAGCTGAAAAAGCAAGTACATCTGAGTGAAGTGTGGACTGGCACCTCTCTCGGCGAAGTGACAGAGAAAAAGATGAGTCCAGAGAATTCATTTATCATTGGCTGGCCTACCACGAACTATGTTGTCACCTTCAGGTATCTCATCAGACACCAGACCTCCCTCTGCATCCCAGTATCTTCCCAGGTCTCCCATGTATCAAGTGAAACAACGCCTGAAGTTATAGGGCCTTGAACTGTACCATTGCCCTTCACCCCATTAAATGGAGGACTTCCACTCGCATTAGGCAGTGTGCTAAAAATTTAGATGTTGGAAGACAGTCATCTTAGAAGGATATCTGCAGATTTAGAGTCTTTTAGAGGAAAAATATCTGCAAGTGTTGTTATAGGAAAGGCTAACCCAGCACAGCAGCCTGAAACATCACAACCTAATCTGCTCTAGCAAACCAGTTTGAGCTACCATATAATCTACAGGCATTTTGTTCCAGCAACTGCAAACTGTTGTCTTTGCAGGAGATTAGTCCTAGCTTGAGAGTTTTTCATTATGAAGGATAGCTTAGTTATGTCAGTGAAAAACAGCAGGTGGCCTTTTGCCAGGATTGAATCCTTTACCCACTGTCAGTATGGCACAGACAAACCTTTCTCCTGCAGGCTTTTGCCAGAGTGTTCCAAGACAGCAGTAGCAGACTATAAAATGGAAAGGTTCCTCAAGATAGATCTTCATAAGCAGCACCATCCAGAGCTTGCCCAGACCTTACTAACCCCAAAAACTGAAATGCAGGGGAACATGGAGCCAAATGCCATCTCAAAGGTGGTCTCAATGCTGAGACTGAGTTAATAAGGCTCATTAAAAAGCAGATGACCTTTTTATTACCTGGAGATCAGTACAGACTGGCTAAATTGAATCTGGTATATCACAGGGAACTTACATTACTGCTGGCATGGGGATCTCTTCTGCATCCTTCCTTTTGCAGAGCAGAGATCAGCAGTCTCCAAGGGTCACACTGTCCTCAGAGGTTCTGTGAGCATAGATGGGAAGCGCTGATCTGTCCTGATGCTTTTCTATCTGTGGAGGTAGCTGGCTTAGTGAAAAAACAAATGGGAAGCATGTCATGGTTTTCATACCCACTGTCTCATAATTTCCAAGGGTTGGAATGTTGCTCTTGCTCTGGTGATGCCTTCCTGATGAGGGTTCATGCTCCGATGTGCAAGCTGCCTTTTGTGTCTTAGCCCAAACAACAGCAGTTTCATTTCATTCACTCTGAGACTTGAGTAACCTGTGCTGGCAACAGAAGCTTCTAGGAATGGCAGACATTGGGAAGGAAATATTAGAAGAAAAATATAGCAATTAAAGGTCACTGCAAAAACGAGGACTGACAATATGAGTTAACTCCAACTATACAGAAAGATATTTGTTCCTTATCTGAACACTCACCAGTCTAACAGGAAATGTGGTCCAGTTTGTTGCTGGGATTTTTTTGTTGCTATTATTTTTACTATTTGTTAAAATAGAACAGGAGAAGGAAAGGACTGTGCTTTTGTTCTAGGGCTTTGCAGGAAGGAACTTTGACTTTCAGCTAAATATAAATTAAATTTGATAGAGTTTCCAAAGGCTATTACCTTCTCAGTGCTTGTTTGATGATCTGTCTCTCTTTTTGTCTTTAGCTCAGCTGATGTGAAAGAACAATGGCTGTCAGCATTAGTGTGGTAAGTGACCCTCCTTTCAGCCTTCTCCTGGGTGGTTCCTCTATGGCCCTCAGAGAAATTTGCCATGCTAGGTGTCAAACTGCACTCTGATTTTCAGCACATTAAATGTCTTAACTACTGTTTGAAAAATCCACCTTTGAAATCTGAATAGAGAAGCCTCTGGATGAATGCAAAATTGGTGTTAACAGTTGGGAAAAAATGGAATCCACCGGAAGATGATATTCTTTCCTTTGGAGCTGGAGGTTGACTTTGCTACTGTGGAAATGTCACAAGGGTTACTGATTCTTGTAATGTTTTTTGATTTGATCTACAGTTTGTATTTTGTGGCACCTAGAGCATTTTCTTTTTCCTGTTGTGTTTTATATGTTGCTTCCACTAACACCCAGACAAAAGTGTTTATATAGGTACAGAGAGGGGAAGAAATCTCCTGAGGGAACACTGGAAGGTGTTTTGCAGAACACATCTATCTGCACTGAAGTACTGCATGTGGGAGGGTTGCTAGTCTTTGGGCTCCAGGTAGATAAAGAAGCCAGTCAGAGCATGTGACCACACTATGAACATTACATTCATATATGCCATAATTAGTCTGTATATATTACAGTCCTAAGGAGGATGTCCCTTCCAAATGTTATGGTCCTTCTCAACTTTGATAGGGAAATTATATTCCTTCCCCTTTTCTTTGACTTTCAGGCATATCAGTGAGGTAAAACAGAATGAATATCTGAAGAATCTGACCATTCAGATCTTTATGCTGGATGATGACAACTGTTCTTCTGTAAGTAAAGCTAAGAACCTGATCTTCAGATCAAGAGTATACAGGAGTCCGTGAGGTAGGGGTGGGAAGGCAGGGCTGTGCTGCTATTCCTGTTTCAAATTCAAGTCCCAGCTGAAAAGGTTTAAAGGATGTGCACCTGGGTATCTGCATCCTTCCCACTGGAAGCCCACAGCAGTGTTTTGGTTTGAGAAATCAGGAGTTAGCCAGACACTTTCCAAAGAGTATTTAATTCTTAAGATTATTCTTGGCCTCTGGCTTCTTTTCTCTTTTCCTTCTGCTTCACTTCAAAATCTTTGATGGTTTGTGGCTGAGTGCCCAATCAATTCCTATTTTCAGTGCTATAAATTGAGGATACTGCAGGAAGTCACTGGTATATCCCCTTGAACTAATTTACTGGAATGTGTCACAGTCTAGCATACATTTCTTGGCTTCATGCCAAGACTGGTGGGTCACATTTGCCTCCTTGGTACTCTTCTCTTGAAGAGCAACCCCAGACACTCGTGGTTCATGAGAGTTGTGCCATGTTCACTCTTTTGAGTGACAGTTGCACTGTGATCAGTCAAACACTGATGGGATCAAATAGCATCTGAGTGCCACCCACCTCTGATTTCTGCAGGTGAAGTCTTTGGATGGTGTAATAGATTCATGATAAGAGAAGTAGTGGAGAACAGCTTTCACACTGTATAGCCATCATCCTTTCTGGTGCAGTTAAAATTAGTACAGCTCTTTCAACCATGAACGTTTGTTAGACAGAGGAGTGACTTTTTTTCCCCAGACTTTCAAGCTACAAGAAACTGCAACCAAACTTCACACTTTTGTATTAGCTTCCTGTATTTTCTCTGTTTACCTTTCTAGACTACTGCAGTCAATGTATCCAATGTGGAAACTGCAGAGAGTGTGATGAGGAAGACCCTTCTACAGCTTGGGCTCCCTGTAAGTGGCAGTTGCCAGACCTTAGCTAAAGAAGGCAACATCTGGTTTACAGGACAGTGTGGATGTGGAAAAGTCTAGATTTGTTGTCTGTTGCTTTCTGAGCAGAGGGCAAACCCATGGACACTCCCCCTGGCCCCTTTCAATTAACATTTTTTTATTCTCTATTCCTCACCCAACAGGGCAAGACCTGTGATCACCACCTCTGGGTGATCTCAGGAAAAGATGAGCCTGCTTACCCTCTCATTGGTAAGAGCTTTCCCATCTTTCTTCAATTCTAGCACCAAAAGAACAATTAATAAACGATACTGGGGTATGTGGAAAAATAAACCTCACAAACACTGCACTCTTCGCTTAAAGAAGCAATGGTGGGAGCACTGTTGTTGATGTGAGATGTGACATCAAGGTGCGGTGAGATGTCACTTGGCTTTTTTGGTCTCAGCATCCATATTTAATAAAAGCATGATTACATCTTTGAAGATCTTCACACTTGCCTCCCTTTCCAAGCAAATCTGCATTTCTGGATGAGAGCCCATTTTCAGCAGATGCTCCAAATGGGAGATCTTTAGACTGGCTTAAGTTCCTTCTATGCAGCGGGTATGATGCAGGGGTAGGACATGCCTCAAAGCTTAATCCAATCCCTGTGGCTCCTGGTATGTGCTTGCAGGGCTACTGACTTGAAGGCTGGTCATGCTCTTTTACTCAGTTTTGCAGGCTTCTTCTCAGAGGCAGAGCGTGAGGTTAGGAGGAGCCTCAGCCCACCTTCACTGCCTGTCATAGAGATATCCACTGCTGTCCATCAGACAGAGCATTTCCTGACACCTCCCAGGCCCTTTGCCTTTGGGCTCTGTCAGAAGCCAAATGAATCTCTGCAGTCAACAAGGCTGTGGTAGGTCCAGAGGAAAGCACTTTGTCAGCTGAAGGAGGCAAAATTTTTAGATGGTCTGTTGGTGACTTATAAGCCTCTAGTTAGGAAGCTATCATGTTTATCCTGCTTTTTTTGTATTTATTTCATTTTCATTACATTTCTGTTCACAAATAAGGAAACTGTTTTCCACACAAGCTGTCATATGGAAAACTGAGTTTGTTGCATATTATGTCCTTAATGTTGTTATTCTCTGAACTGCTGCCTTAATCCTATGCCAATCTGATCTAACGAACACATGTGGGCCACTTAATTCAATGCCTTTGCAGGCTGTTTATTTCAAAACTTTCCTTTTTAAATTTTTGTGTTGAGGTTTTAGAAACTCCTCAGGCTTGAGGAAAATTAGGTGTGTATGTGGGGGAGTTGAGGAGAGTCACTATGTAGGAGAGGGCTAGAGATCTGTAAGGCATGATTTCAGAAATACAAGAAATGCTCTAAAATAAACCAGTGCATTTTGTCTGTTAAATGCTAAGCATTCATCATGGAGGTCATCAAAGCTGGAATTTTCCAATAACAATAGCAAGTAAGAGTTTTTATTTGTGAATTGTTGGCAAAACCAAGATTGTCAGAGCAATGTTTATGGTGTTTTGTTAGTGCAGTGAAGATCCACAAGCATGTTAATAAGGGTCTAAACCTGGTTAGTAGTTCTTTGTTGCAGAAGGTTCCGGAGGGCTGCTAATAAGGAGTGACTGGCCAGGTTTAACTGGACCAACTTATTTGTAAAGCAATGCTCGTATGTGTGTGTGGATATGCCCTGGCCTCTTCAGTACACATGTTGAAGTTTTGAGTGATGTTGCTTAGACACCCAGCTGCAGTGGGAGCCATTGGATGTGGCTGTTTCCTCTTGCCTGTATTTGGCTCACACAGCTCTGCATCTTTTCTTACTCTTTACACAACTCTGCTCAATAGGGCATGAACATCCCTTCAGCATCGCATTGAGCTGTCTCCGGGACTCTGCTGACCAAAGAACCAACAATAACACTCTCCTGGCTGATGGGACAGAGGCTTTCTTCCTTGCTCAGCTCCCAAAAGAAAAACAATGTCAGTTTGTCCTGAAACCCAGACTCCAAGCTCCGATGCAGCTGAGGAGAGGTAGGGGCTGCAGGAATGTGTTACAGCCACGGCAGAGACTTTGCTTCTTTCTATGGCAGAGCCAAACTCTTCCTGGCCTCATACGCATATCCCAGAGTTGCTCTCATACATGACAGAGAATTTGTGCAAATGTTTAAAACTAGCTTTCAGTCCCTGATTAGTTTTCAATTCCAAGTTATTATCATAGAAACACAAAATGTGCTGATTGGAAGGGCCCTATCAGGATCATTAAGTGCAACTCCTGGCCTTGCACAGGACACCCCAACAATCCTACCATATACCTGACAGCGTTGTCCAAACACTCCTTGAGCTCTGTCAGGTTTGGTGCAGTGACCACTTCCCTGGGGAGCCTGTTCCAGTGCTCAGCTACCCTCTGGGGGAAGAACCTTTTCCTGAGGTCCAACCTGTATGTCCCCCAATTCAACTTCATGCTGTTTCCTTGAGTCCTGCCAATGGTCACGAGAATAAAGAGATTCTCACACTGCACAGACAGCAAGGTTCCATGAAGAATGGTGATTGAGATGAACAAGTATTTTCACTGCCATTATAGTATCTCACTATATTGTCTGACCATCCCCATTAAGAGTGCAGTTAATAAACAGGTGAGGGTTAGAAAGTCCTTGTTTTCCTGTGAACTCTGCCTCCACCTATGATCACTCACTGGCCAGCAGGAAGGACTAACAAAGGTCTGTGTTTTCCTTCAGAGTCACTGCAGAAACACAGCAAGAGGAAGAAGTCCTTGATTGACTGGGCCCTGCGCCGCAGCACCAGCACCCCCACAGACAGCCCTCCTTCACAGTCACCTACCACTCCACGGAAGCTCTTCGGCCTGTCCCTGACCTCTGTCTGTCCTGATGGGATCCTTCCCAAGCCAATCATGGTAAGAAGCGGTCTGGACTCAGTCCTGACATAAAGTGTTTAGTCTGGAATTTAAAGCCATTTGCGGTATTTATGAGGATTGGATGGGAAGAGGACAATCATTTGCTTGTGTTTCAGATTCAGCTCAGAAACAAGGGTAGGAATATCCTTATCCTGAGTAATCCATATCACTTCAGATGTCTGTCCTGTCTCAATAGGTGTCTCCAACCAGGTTATTACCAACTGACAAGGGGCAATGTCAGTTGGATCCTGCCATGCTACATAGCCCAGATCTCATCTATTACAAGAGTCCCCTGGGCTCACACTTGTCATAGGATAAGTGTACCCACATGAACTGTACCTGCAACTTGCCTGTCAGGTTCTTGTCCCTGGTTAAATCAGAATAAATCTCTTGCATTGTTCTGTTCCTGTTACTGGCTAGGTCTTACGCTAATCATGTTACAACACTTGAAGTGTAATATACACAAACAAGAGGGTACAGTGTTAGGCTCTTAAGTACAACTGGGCTTTCTCTTAGGATATGCTGCTCCTGTTGTACCATGAAGGTCCCTCTACTAGGGGCATTTTCAGACGTTCTGCCAATGCAAAGACTTGCAAGGAGTTGAAAGAGAAGCTGAACTCTGGAGATGATGTCCAGGTGGATGGAGAGTCAGTCTTTGTGGCTGCAGCTGTCATCACGGTATGTTTGGCCAAGTAACTCAAATGTCTGGGATAATGGTACCTTCCTTTTTTAAGGAAGCAACATAAGTCTTTAAAGGTAGGGAAGATTTAGAGGGAATAGAAAGCATTTTCCAGCAAGGTACATTCTCAGCTGATGGCTTGGTCCGTCCATGTGCACAGAGGTATCTGCCCAACACAGTGGTTCTTGTTTTCACATGCAGACATGTGCAGTGGCCCTCAGGACAGGGCTTTGTTTTGCACCTCCCTGGACTAAATCATCTCCAGCAGGAAATACAGTGGTGTCCACCTGCAAGATAATCATGGTGTCTGTACAGTGCCAAAGAACATGCCAGAGCCTGCACTCAGCAATTCAGATGCTGCCCTGACATATGCATGGAGCTCTTTGGTGGCAGCAGCTCCTTGTCATTTCTGGATGCACAGAAGAGGTGCCAGAGGTTTGGGAGGACTTTTGTGCCATTTGAGATCAACTGTTCTGCAACCTCCGAAACAGCACAAAGGAGCTGGCCTGAGTTCTCTGAACACCAAGCCTTCACCCTCTGATCAGCCAGCAAGCAAGAGGGAAAGCTGCTAAATCCAAGAGGAAGGGTTATGGCAGGTGGGGGATGGAGCTTGTGATAAGGCCATCTTTTAGTAAGAAAAAGCCTGTCTTGCACGGGCAATTAAATCTGGTCAGAATAATTTAGGCACCAAAAGTATCAAAAAAAAATCCCTGTCTCATGTTCTTGTTCACCTGATAGAAAAAGCTGTTAACTGGAAGGATATTAAGGCATTTTAAAATACAAGACATACACAGAGTTTTTAAATAGTCCCCTGAGAAAAATCAGCAGTCCTCCTGGCTGAGAAATGTTTCAGAGATCTGTGCACAGCCTCAGGGCTGAGTCTTTTGCTGCAGTGGAAATAAGTCTTACTCTGGAGAAGGGACCAAACAGGAGGGCTGTGTATTCATCCTGCAGTGCTGTCATGGGAGAGCTTGAGGAGGACAGCTGGATGGGTGTGGGAGGGGATGATAAACATGTTTGTGTCATGTCTTGTTTTATCTTGTGCTTAATATGAATAAACAATAACTATATGCATTGTGAAACTGAAACCAGGAATTCAAAACTGACCAGACTGCTCTGCATATATATATTTAATTCAGGATTTTCTCCGAAATATACCTGACAGTGTTCTATCCTCAGACATGCATGGACTGTGGATGGAAGCTGTGGACACGGAAAATAGGGCACATAAGATTGAAGCTATCAAAAGGTTTGTAAAAGCTTTTAAAAAGGTCTTTTGGTGGGAAAAATGGGAGCATACAGCCCAAAGGGTAGCCTTCACCCTCTGGGAGATTCCTGGCAATGCTCCAGGACACAGTGGCGATATTGCTGATTGCCAATGTCACTGATCACAACATTTTCCTTTCAATGGCCTTTTATGAATATAATTAACATTTCTGACCCCAGAAAAGTGATTAGAAAATTGTTTTCTGATGACCAGTTCAAATTACCAGAACTAGTAAACTCAAAAAGCACAATAATTCAGCCACCAAGAGTACATCAAAGTCAGCAGAAATAGATCCTTAATGACAGTAACTTTTTCTTATGTGAACAAAATGAGGCTGATCATCATATGGGCAGTTAGAAGAAACAGCTCAGCCAAGGTGGTGACTGGAGCCTTGAAAACAGCTTTACTGCCTTGAAATGGCTGCCCTGAGTAAGAGAAATTTATCAGCCTCCAGTGGGATATCCAGTATATTCAACCATTGCTCAACTCAGTTTTTGAACCTCACCATTTGGCCTGGGCTTCCTCCTCCATGGTGTCCATAGCATGGGACCTGGCAGTGCTGCTGGCCTGGAGCTGCACATGTCTCCTCCAAGCAAGCCCTATGTTGTCAAGGCACTGTGGGCTCCTTCCCACATTCTCTAGACCCAAGTCCCTTTTCCCTCCAGCTCTGGGACCAGAGCAGGTAGGCAATATAGATACTGAGTTGTGGCTTTCACATTAATTAGTGGAGTGTCACAGACTCACCTTATTATTAAATGTGAATGTCTCATACTGGGTGCAAAAGGGCAGAAGGGAGCAAGAGTTTTGAAAAGGAACTTCTGGTATTTGAAGAACTGATGTTTGTGAACAGTAGTGTTTTCTTCTGTTCCCGTCCCCTGAATAGTCTCGTCAACCAGCTTCCAGAGGCTAACCTCATCTTACTCAAACACCTCTTTGGAGTCCTCCATCATATTGAGCAGAATTCTGGCGTAAATCAGATGAATGCCTTTAACCTGGCTCTTTGCATAGCACCCAATATGCTGTGGCTACCAAGTCCCACTGGGCCTGAAGAGGAGAGCCGGTCGACAAAGAAGGTAATCTTCCATAGGCTTGGCCTCACGTTTGTCTCCCCCTTTCACTGCTTTTTGTGGGCACTGTATTTTGTAGGCTAAAGGAAGGCATAGCATCAGTGACAGTGCTGGCTGAGTGGCATCCAGGATTCATCCTTTTCCTTGTGAAGCTGTGCCCATGCTGGGAGGGAGATTTAGCTCCTCAGACTGTCCAGAGTGAAAAGGGAAGCAATAGTAGTATCACAAGATGAACTTCCTATATTGTCAAGCAAGCACAAGAAAATTGGGGCATCTGAAGTTGGAGACTGCCACTTCAGCTGGGACAAAGTAAGCAGTGAGAATGATAGTGCACCAGAGGGGATTAATGCTTGTTTGTTAGCTTATGAGGTGTTAGCAATAGTAAGGAAAGCAATAGTAAGGAAAATTTTAGAACATACTGTATCTGGCTCACAGTACCAGTTTATGTAGCTCATATTCTTGCCTTAGGTGTAGTTCATACAGACACATTGCCACATTATTAAGAGCTTCTTGAGGAAATTACATCTTTATCAAAAGAAAAGGAACAATCTGGGAAGGATCTACTTGCTGTAAATGGCTAACTCTATTTTCATGAAACTGAACCTGTGAATTCCTGTTTTGCCAGGTGGCCTTGTTAGTGCAGTTCCTGATTGAAAACTCAGGAGAAATTTTTGGGGGCGATATTGCTTCCTTGTTCCAAAGACCTGACAATAAGAAGTCCAAAAACTCTGCAGAATCATTGGGTAAGTTGGTGGTACTATATCTTCCAGAAACACTTACTGTCTTTTAAAAGGTAAAGTCCCCATGCAAAAGTTTGCTTTACCTTCATGTCTCTTTTAAGGAAAAACACTGAAAACCAGTTGGGTTTGGTTTTTCCTTTGACTGTCAAGTATAGGCAAAGCAAGATGGCAAAGCAGAGGCACGAGGTGAGGAACCTCAAATGTGTCCCTGGGGATAGTTGTTTCACTCTGGGACTGCTGTTCAACTTACTCCATCCATTGCAAACATTTAGTGTAGCCTTAGCACTGTCATGTCCCAGCAACCCTTTTTTATTTTCCAGGTTAGGCCTGTGAAGTTAAACCACTTGGTTGAATTGAAAGAGATGGAGTTGTCTCTGTTAACTATTCTGTAAATACAGACCACTGGTGAAAACTGAAGTCATGAAGCCAGATTTTTTTTATTATTCCTTGTGAAAATAATGGATCAGCTTTGTTTTCCCAATAGCTCGATATATTTTCCCTGCCTTGGTTGTAAGGTACTACATATATGGCAACAAATCAATTTATGTTCTCTGCCCCAGGCATAGGCTTGGCTCAGCATGATGATTCCTCTGATGAGCTGGAGTTTTCCACTTGTGACCCAGAAGAGCCAAAGCACCACCTGGAACCTGAAACAGATGCCATTTTTGAATCACCCAGTGGCTTGTTACTCAGTGAAGATCATGAAGACTGGGATTTGTTCAGTGAGATCACAGCCTGCTACCAAAGCCAAGCCCAGATGAATGCCAGCACAGACAGCTATGACCTCCTGGAAGAGGATGGTTCCTTCTGCTCCATCAGCTCCATACCCTCACTCAGTTCAGCTCGGGACCGGTGCTCCTCAGAACCCAGTGTCTGCCTCAGCTCCCAGCTTCTTGCCCACAGCCATGAGCCAGTGGCCCGCCAGTCCAGCTGCGATGCCACCATCATATGCAGCCACACAGACTACATCCACAGACTCAGGCAGCTCGAGGTGGAGAGCCAGAAGCCAATTGATGAAGGTCTAAGCCCTGGGGTTAGTAAGGCCAGGGAGAACTTGTGGCAATCACCTCAGACCAGTTCCAGGGTGAAGCAGCTCAGCCTTCAGAAGTCCAGCCTGTCCAACAGGTCCAGCTTCTCCAGCCTGTCTTCTACCACCACCTCCCCATCCGCCTCCTCACTCAGCTCCTTAGACAGTGCTTTCTCCTACTGCTCGGAGTCATCAGCCATTAGTCCCACAGATGTCTCATCCCAGCCATTCATGTTTGGCACTTCTGCCAGGCTTCATGCTGTGTTCCCCAAGCTTGCCAAGAGGTCTCCGAAAGAGTGGCACAAATCCTTCACTGTACCTTTACATCCATATGACCTGGATAGTTCCCGTGAGTACGAACCCAAGGCTGGAGAGAGCGGTCATTGCTATGGAGAGACGAAAAGTTTTCCATCTGTCAGCAGAGTTGCCACGGGAATCCCACTCCCTGACATTGACCAGGAAGAAGAGGAGAGACAGCTGAGTTGTGCAGGGTGCCCCAGCCCGGGGTTCAGGAGCCAGGATTATACCAAAGAGTTTGAACAAAACCTTGTATTCCCCATTGCCAGCCCATCCAGCGACACATCTCCACAGGTCAGCTACCAGCAGCACAGGGAGAAAGCAGTGAAGAACATAGAAATCAAAAGCATTGATGCTTACCCACTGAGCCAGGAAAGCCTGAAGTGCACTAAGATAACTTTTCATGAGGCTCCAAATAAAGAAAACTCTTTGGGGTCTCCAGTGGGAGAGGAGGAGGAGGAGAGATCTGTGGCAAACATCAGCAGCGGTGACTTGCCCAGCAGCAGCAGTGAGCAGAGCCTGTCCAGGAGCTTGCAGACTGTGAGAGTCTACATCCCCCCGCCAGTTTTCTATGGGCAGAACACTCCCCTTGTCCTGCCTTCCATCTCCAGGTGCTACCACCACAAACCTACAGTCACACCTCCGCAGCCCAAGCACAGAAAGAGCCCCCAAAGTGCCTCCACTCCTGAGGAGCTGGAGAGCCAGCCATCAGAAACAGTGCTGGCACCAACACAGAGCAAGGACTTTGACACATTCAGCCACACTATCCGCATCATCCTCCCCACCTCCATCCGAAACACCATCAGGGAGTATTTCAAGCATGATGAAACCAAGTCCTGTCCCATGGCAGAGGTGGAAGCAGTGGAGAATGAACTCCTCCGGAGCAGGGTGGACTGGCTCAGGAGCCAGCCACATGTAGACGTGGCTGCAGAGGAGCGTGACACAGTGGCCTTTGCAGAAGAGACATTTGTCTAGGGCATGAGATGTGAAGGAACTAAATATTTTTTTGTGTATGTGCAACAGAAAATATTCTGTAATATATGATCACGGTCTGAAAAATTTAACGTGCTGCATGGCACAACAAGTGTAAAGTGCCATTAATATGTATGTAATGTTTGGATTCCATACTCATTTTGGTAGGGAGGGTGGGGATGAGGGTGGTTTTTTTGTATTTTCTTTATGCCCTTTTTCAATGGAAGAGACTTCACTTGCTGGATGTGTAGTGGACTAAATGCCACCAGTCTCTCCCTGTCCATGAATTTGCTGACCTGTACAGGGCCTGACTCCACTTCTTTTTATAGCAGGAAAGGAGAAACTGAGCTTTATTTTCTCCAGTCAGCCACCAACATGCATGGGTGACCAGAGAACTGAGACAGCTCGTGTTCCATCAGAATTAGTTAAAAATCTTTACACTTACACAACACCCACCATTATTCACTGCTCATCACCACCATTCATCCAAAAGAAGATCCTTCACCTCCATCCTGAAAATCACTGCTGCTTTGCTCTGCTCATCTGTTTCCCCCATGGTCTAGCTCATAGCCCACGTCTGTTACTGGTTGAGGCTGGGTTCTAAAAATACCAACTGGAGCCTGGAATCCAAAGTGCAGCATTCACTGACAGTCAGAATATATAACATTTTTACCCCAAGATTGCTTTTTTCCCTAGTTAATTGTGCATTGATTCTTTAGAATCAATTTAAATTGATTTATAAAGGATTTTAGCACTGTCACTTTAAATATTCTTCAGTGTCCTCTGGGAATAACTGGCCCTTTCAGTCCCTGTGAAAGGTGACATTATTTTTCTGTAAATGATAGCGCCCCTTTCCAGAGGCAGTATGGATGGGGCAACTAATCCAGTTCCTAGTTATGCTTAGAGAGACTTTAGCAGGACTTGGCTTTAGCATGAGGTCAAGGAGTTGTGGAAGTTGTCAGGAGTGTTGTCGAGTGGATGCTGAAGCAAAGTCCCATCTAGCCAGAAAGTTTTCAGTCCATACTTTGAGATGGTCAGGCTTCAACAACATTGATGCTGGCTCAGAGAAGCACTGAATTCCCACCCAGCAGCGTACATGGCCTGGTACACTCCAAGAGAATTAAGTTTGGAGAAGTTCCAGGTAAGGATGCGCTAAGGAGGCTGCTGGTGGGGACCACCCAACAAAGCCAGTGGACTCTTGGAGCATCCCCATGATTCCAGTCAAAGCCATACTCAAACACATCATAGCCATAGTGAGTCTTGTTAGAAGGTTGTAATGCTGCCTGCTGAGCTCTAAAAAGGTGCTGAGGGCATCATATTAGTTTGACAGATGCTACGAAAACAACAGGAAAAGTCTCAAAGGTTAAAAGGTTTGGGTTGGTTAATTTGAAAATTACATGAGAATTTTCTATGGTGGTTTCTCTCAGAGGGACACTTCTTTTACTCAGTGAACAGTGAATAGGTGAAGGACAAGAGAAATACTGAAAGGGAATGCTTATGGAGTAAGTGCCCCTGCAAGCTGTTGAATGTCTGCAAATAGCCAGAGCTGGAGCTGTTTGACAACTGCCATGGTTCAGTCCTTGCACAAAGTGGGAAGCCAGCACTGTAAAATGGTTTAGGAGGTGTCAGATCCCTTCACTCATCTGCCAGGTAGCTGTGAGGGTCAGTGACAGGAACCTGGCCCAGCACTCCAAATTCACACCATCATACACTGGGACAGGGGAGCCAGGGGGAAGCCCAGAATCCACTTTCCAAGGTGTATAGGATTTGTTTTATTAAAAATAGGGTGTTTAACTCTCACATGTGGCACTCTCTGTCCCAGTTCACCTTTGTGGCCCTTGTATAATGAAAGGTGTATATAATCTTAACCCACTTACCACCATCATTCTCCTCACACATAAACAGTGGGAAGGCATTCACAGTCTTTTTCAGAGCTACATTTCTAATATTTCAATAAAAGACACATAAGTTGTCATTGTGCTGTTATCACCTTTTATTCCCTTCTTCCCCTCTCCTCTGTGTCAGCGTGGTGGTGGTTGCAAGCAGCCAACTCTGCTGTGAAACACACTCACCTCCCAGACCAGATCTGCCAGACTGGCCATGCCAACAGGGAGCCCTCTGCCAGCGCAGCAGCTCAGGCATTACTCCTGTCTTTTCAAGATGAAACAGCACTCAATATTATATGAAAAGTCTGCCTATTGGGAGAGATTATTTTGTATTCTAAACATGCTAGCAGATTGTAAACTGGCTCAGTGGTTGGGCTTAGGTCAAACAAAAGGGGGACCTAGACTAAATGTAGAGTAAGAGCTCACAATTTGTGTCGCCTAAAGGAATTAAAAGCAAGTTAGAAACAAATTAATTTATAGAAACACTGAGACAGGCAGGGCAAAACACCCATATTTCCTCACCTCATCTTAGGCTTCTTAATATGGGCGCAGTTTCCTGGTTGGCCGCTCTAACCCAGCCCTCTATTAATCATTTTTCTTTATTTAAAACAAAACAAAATCCTGCAAAATGTAGCACAAAGCAGTTCTTGGCATGGAAATCTGCAGCACTCCTTTTCCATGAGCTAGGCAATAATGCAATTCTGAGAGACCAGTCTTGAAAAAGTTTCACAACATCCACCTTGCTTATAACAAGAAATACCAAATACACAAAGGGCTGGTTGGCTTCCTGCCCCAGAAAAACCACGTTTTCCCTTAATGTACAGCCTTGAGACACAAATAAATTTCCCTTCTTTCTCTGCCCTCTTTCAGACCAGAGAGATTTAGACCAAGTTGGCCTGACACATACTGAAAACCCTACTCACTGCCCCACCAGAGACAGTCACTGGGGAAATCATATCGCATGGTCGCCATCCAGGAAGCGATGAGCCTTCAGGGTCTGCTCCCAATATAGACCAAGGCCAAACAAGTCCAGCTCATTTGCCTTGGAAAGAAATGACACATGCAGTTCAGCCTCTTCTCGTTTCTGCTCAGCATGTATGATTTGTTTTCTTACCCTGCAGGCTGACAGAAACATGACGGAAGTGCCTGGGGCAGCTGCAGCTTATTTTAACCTTCCCAATTCTATTTCTGATATTCCAAGTCAGGAAAGCCAGTCTCCCAAAATGTTTCTACCCGATCCTTTGCAGGTAGCTCCTTAATGCAGACGCCTCTCTGCTATCCCATGGCACCTTTGAGAGGCAGACATCCCCACCAAAGACTAGCATGGGCTATTTTGACTGCCTTGCTCTTCAAAGCTAACAGCTTGTCCTAGAAACCCTTTCTTTGAGGGCCACCCACACTCTGAAAATGAACATAACAGTCATTCAACCCTTCAGAGCCAGCAGCTGCTCTCTCCCTTGCCATCCTGCCACATGTTTGTGGAGAGCTGGCACCTTCCAGTGGCAGCCTGGGCTCCAGCTTCAAAGTCACAAGGTGGGGACTGAGGAGTGGGACTGCAAAGCTCTGGGCCACCTCTGCTTTGCAAGGGGACAGTGGCACTATCAGGAATGGGGAGAGACTTGAAGTGGTACCAAACCTAGGGGCTTTACTGCTTTCATTTAATCAATTTTTATTCTCTTCGCTTGATTACAGTAAACCTGGGACAAGTTGGAGGAGAAGAGGTTTGGGAAAAACAGGCACAGCCTGCAGGAGTTTTCTGATGCATGACAAATCCTTGTGGAAGGATTGGTCTTGCACTGGATTGTGTGAAACCGTAGTCACGACCCTCTGAAGCCTGAGCACATCACCACATCAGTGGTCTCAAAACAGGGCTGGGACACTGCAAAAAATCCACCCTGCTGCCATCACCTCCTACAGCACATGGTTCTGGCCCATGCCAGGGAGTCTTCCCCGCAGGTAGCCTTCTGCTAAGCATAAAATTCTTACACAGATAAAATTCTGTACCAATTTTTGCATTGACAGGAGCAGAGAGGAAGCCAAAGCCTATCAGGAGGATTCACACTGTGCCTGAGCCCTACAGGGACCCCGGGCCACGCCGAGGTGGGCAGGGCCAGTGTGGGCAGTCGGAAGGCAGGGAGGTTCACACACACCGCCAGACACGGACGGCTGCTCCGCCTGCCCGGCACAGGGCCGAGCCCGGCTCCGAGCCTGAGGGAGGGTCGCCATGAAAGCGCCCCCCGCCCTCGTCTTGGAGGCCGCTGCTGCCCCGCGGGCGCCCCCTGCTGCCCTCGGCCATCGCCGCAGCCCCGGGCCCCGACACTGCCGGGAGTCACGGGGCGTGGAATCCCGCCAGGATCCGCGAGTCCAGCGCCTGACCCTGCACGGGACACTCCAACAATCCCACGTTCCTGGAGAATCATCCAAAGGCTTCCTGAACTCTGGCAGCCATGGGACTGTAACTACTGCTCCGGGAAGCCTGTTCCAATGCCCAACTACCTTCTAAGTGAAGAATCTTTTCTTGATATCCAGCCTAAACCTCCCCTCACTCCAGCCGTTCCCTCGAGTTCTGTCATGGGTCACCGAGGGCAGAGATCAGTACCTGCCCCTCTGCTGCCCCTCGGGAGGATGTTGAAGATCCCGATGAGGTCTGACTTCAGTCTCCTCTGGCTGAACAAACCAAGTGACCTCAGCCACTACTTTATGGTCCCTCCAGACCCTTCACCATCCTCGTGGCCCTCCTCCAGACACCCTTTATTTTGTGGTGGCCAAAACTGCACACAGGACTCAAGATGAGGCCATACCAGTGCAGAGTAGAGCAGGACGATCACCTCCTTTGACCAGCCAGTGATGCTGTACTTAATGCACCCCTTCAAATTCCCATCCAACTCATTCTGTTTCAGCCAGGCTTGTGGTACCAGAAAACCACATCTCGTAGGTCTAAAAGCCTCTTTATTATAATTTTATTTGACATGTGTGGTTGTACAATGGGAAAATTTAACATTTGGAGATATGGCTAATCCTAGCACAGAACAATTGAGGACATCTCAAATGGGAAGTGGTTCCCATTTATAGGATCTGTCAGCATGCAAATGTTGTCAGTATGCTCTTGCTGACCAAACTCAAGTCACCTACATCATCAAGTGCATCGGTACACTGGCCCATGAACAGCTATCTCTTCTTAAGCTCTCCCTATTGAGAAAAATCTTCTCCACTTTTAAAGAGCCAAGCCTCACAAAATTCTCAGCAGTTACTCACTATAGCAGAATTCTTAAATTTCAAGGGAGAGGGCAATTCATATACAGCAAATGTTTACTGACACCCACCCAGGAAAATATAAAGCCATACACTTTAATCCAGTTGCATTCAGCAGAGCATTTATGTATTTAAAACATGTACCAAAGACTCTATTACCTGTTACCTATTACCCTAAGCCTTGTTTAAATAAGAGACTTGCCAAACAGGGATTTTATACTATATCAGACCTCTATGATCTACTGCAAGCTAGCCATAAAAAGCAATAGTGTCAATCAAAAGCAAAGTACCCTGCCAGACCTAAATGAGAATATGAGGTGTGCAGGGGTCATTTCCAGTTACTGTTTGCCTTGCTTTCCAGCCTCCGGCTGCCTCCTGATGTCTGACACATCCATGGGGACCCGCACCGTCAGACCATCCATCGACTTCTTGATGTACACTTGGCAGCCTAGGCGTGATCTGAGAAGAAAACATGAAGTGAGGCTCATCTGTTCCCACAGTAAAGGGAGAAATTCCCCACCCATACTGGGATGTCTGGTCCAGGATGGGTTTTCACTAAAGCTCCTGTTAAAGATTTTCTGTACCCCAAAAGAAAGCAGCTCAGGAGGCACAACCATGATACAGAATAAGTTCTGAGAATAAGAGCTGAGAGTCTGTCTCAGAGGCTTGAGGATCTACTGTGATCAGAAGACAAGCTTACGTCTCAGTGAGCCCATATGCCAAGTCTAGCATGTCCAGCTCTTCGTCTGAGATGGCATCAAGCTTTTTGAAGCTGTCCTTGTCAAAGATAAGATGGCAGGTGGAGCAGGCTAAGGTTCCTTCACATGCACCTGTTGGAGAAACAACAGAATGACAGCAAGTCAGGAAAAACAAAAGGATGAGAGAGAATATCTTCAGGAACAGTGTGAGAAAAGGTCCTTTAACAGATCTGGAATATGTCAAAAGAGATGCCAGCAAACACAATGGATGGACACAGGTTTCAGCCTGCCTCTTCTCTGGGAAGATCACAATCAGTTTTCAGATTTGTACCTCATATATATATATATATAACCAGTCAAGCACACTGACAGAGGCCACTGGAATGCCAGTGGTGACCATGGGAAGCCACACTGCTATCTCAGCATGGTAAGCCGTCCAGCAAGCAGCTTTTGGAGAAGAGAACTTTGCTGTATAATCTCAGCAGAATAGTGGCATGGGTACAGTTGCATTATTCCCAAGTACACACTGATCCTTAGAGTACACGCACAGGTTCTTCTGCAACACCTACCAAATCCATCAATGGCCAAGTTTTGACTGACTACCACTTCCAGCAAACTCTCCCCTTCTTTGGCCTTGGTCGTAAGTCGCTCTCCATCCCGGTTTATAAAATGCACTGTCACCTGATCTGCAGAGCTGTAAAACAAGTTTTCAAAAATCAGGAGTCCACCCTTTCCTGCATGCCCACAATCTTTTAGCTGAGCATTAGAGGCATGGCGCTGTGAGGGAAATGTGCATATAAATATTTTTGTGAAGGATTACACCATACACCTTAGAAAACATTCAAATTATCAGTTCTCAGTGGCAGGCAATATTTTCCACTTTATCAAGCATCCCTCAGAATAAATGTCTATCTGCATACGAACAAGTGTGGGTCGTCTGCATCTGCCTCTTCTGCTCGGGCAGGCTGGAAGACAGAAAGTGTTAGGCAGGCAAAGCATTTGCAAGTCCTGGGCCTGGGGTGTTAATCCTGGATAAAGCGATATAATGACAAGCAAAGTGCTCAGAATCAAACACTAATCCTACAAGAAGGCCTGTTGTCATTCATGTTTTGTTTTCCCTTCCCAAGGTGATTACTTATGACTGTTCCTCTTCTGCTCTTTTTCTTCCATGAAGTGCCCACTTCTTTCCTGACTCCATCACAGGGAGCCTTCTTGTGATAAGACATGCCCAGCCCTAGCTTACAATGTTCCTGGGCTGAGTAACTTCTTCCAAACTGATGTGATCTTCGCTCAGGAGAAATTGCTGGTTACTTTGACAGCCTGCAAGATTTAATCTGATTGAGAGCTAAGAACAAGTGCTGAATTGCAGAATGAGCATCTACAAATGAGAAGGAAAAAGCAACCACCTCATATACCTCAGACCAGGCTCTCACACCGGTATGGAGAAGGCTGTCACTGACAGTGGTGTCAGAGATTTCTCACCAAGATAGTACATTCTGAGACAGTCTTTTATATTTGCCAGGAGAAACATATGAACAAACAGTATTTTTTTTAGTGTACATATCCAAATAGCAACTTAGAAAAACAAGTTACTCAAAGGTCCCATCTGTGCTGAAAGAGGGCAGCAATGTGGAGGTAGTGGGGCCTTTCGCTTAGTAGCTCTCGGTGTGGCACTGCGCAAGTGCCCATCATCCCAAAGGCCAGGGCATTCTCCAGTGGCAGAAGCCGGGTCCACCTTTTTCTCTTCCATCAGGCTGACAACACTCACCACTCACCCAGATCTCTGTAGAGATCCACCTGTCTCCCACAGTTCTGATCAACTCCCAAGCACTGGCAGTATCAGCATTGCCCTGTGGCCTTGCTGATGTCATTTCTGGCAAAACAAAGCCTTGAAGACAGGGTAAATTTTGGAGTTAGAACTGACCAAGCTCACAATCCCTTGATTCTCTCTCTTACACAAGACTGAGTGAAGCAACATCCAGCTTCTTCCAATACAAGTGCTGTTTGGTAAAATGCTTAGTAGCACTTCTCCTGGAAGCCCTGAAGCCAGTGAAGCAAAAAACAAACATGGCTCAGAGCCATGAGAATTTCTAATACTATCTTCTGATTTCTGACACCATGTTTGCAATTCACACTGAGTACATATCATAGCCCCAGGTCACACTTTACGGCAAAATCGTTGGCCAAGGAATCACTGTAGTGCCTATACTCCTCAGTGCCAGGCATGCTCTTAGAAAGTCACAGAGACTGGGAGGAGAAATTGGTTAAATAGGAACTGTATCTATGGTAGCAATACCAGCAGCTGGAAAGACACTGCCTGCTCAAACCCTCTCTGCCCTGTGGCAGTGAAAATGAAGCATGTGGATATTTCTGCTGATTTGCTTCTAATGTTAAGCACAAATATATAAGGATCTACTAAATAATTTCCTCTGCTCTTACTTAACTTGAAAGAGGCAGAACTGGAGTACAGGGGATGTATCCAGTTGGATGGGAGACAGGAAAGAATACCTGTAACAATGTAATGGAAAAGGGGGAAGAAATGTTCTCATCTTTCAACTTTGCCGGTCTTGTTCATTCCACTTCCTGTAAGTCACAGTCACCATCCAGCTCTAATCCTGTTTTTCCTGCTGGAAAATTAGTGGAGTTCATCTCTAAGTCAATATGGGTACCATTAAAAGGTGGACATCATCAACAAGATTATAAGAACAAAAAATTACAAAAAAAATCTCTTTGGAAAGTCAATCCCCATATTCCATCAAAATCTGGAAGTGAAGAAGAGATTAAATAGTACTTTTCACTTTCTCTGCTCTTCACTTTGTAGTTGTGCCTTGATTCAGATAGCAGGAGCAGGACAGAGGGACCACTGTATCTTCATCCCAGGAGGCCAGCTCCCTGTTTTTCTGAGAGCTTCAGCTGTAAAAAATACCTGAGCTGTTAGTGCAGGCTAACTAACGTAACCATACTAGGATGTGACAGACTCAGCACTGCAAGTTCAGTGCATGGCAACTGATTATTCTCTTTAAAAAAAAATAAATCTCAAACCTTCAGTGACACAGGAAACTAGTGAAAGGGTTTCAAGAAAGTGGTTCTTCTCCCTATCAATATTTTCCCAAGAAGATACATTCCAAGGCCATACAAACCAGCAAGAAGCAAGATGCTTCATAAAGCAACAAACCAAATAGAAAGAAATCCCATTGATAATGAGTCTTCATAAATCCCATCAAGCAAGGTTATCAATTTTTATCTAAGTTCAGTTAGCAAAATTGTTTATTATATTTTCTGTATGTTGTTAGGATCTTTTTCTCAATCCCTAGCAGATTACATCCTGGCCCAGACCATAGTGGTCTAGAAGATCTACCTTTATTTTGAAATCCCCTTCTGAACTACCTCTAAAGAGCAGAGAGAGGAAAGGTTGGCAAGAAGCCTGCAGTAGTTCCTGCTGTAGAAATACAGAAGAGCATTATGTGCCAGGCAGCCTCTCCTCAGCTCTTCAGCACAGGGGAATGGTTGGCTCCTGTGTCTTGAATATTTCAGTCTTGAGGAATATCTAGCCTTTTTGGACTCCTCTGCTCCTCAGGGATGCCTCCCAAGGAGTTCTGTCTGCCAGGTCCTTCAACTGGGTAACTCTGCCCTTTCAAATGACCAGCTGGGAGTCCTTCACACTGGCAGAAATCAAATGTATTTAGAGGCAATTCTGAACATGCGCTTCCAAAGAGTTTTTGTCACAGAGCTTGACTCAAGCTTGGTATTCATGACAGACCATGCAATCCATCCCAAGCTAGCAATCTGGTGAAGCCCAGCACAAGTCCCTGGTCCCAGGATCCAGGCAGGACAGTGATGGAATGGGTCTGCACAGCTCCTTGCACCCCCAGAAGCCAAGGACCTGAGCCAGATTCTCAATCTCCCTGGCCCAGCACAGCCATCAGTAAGGCACAACAGCTTAGCTATAGCCCACAGAGCTGCAGACATCAACCACTTTCTCCTCTGCCACTACAACAGAGGGGACTAGAAACCCAAGAGAACTCACAGTTCCCAGAGCAACCCTGTGGTCATCCCAACTTCCTCACAGCAGGAACGTGGCCTGGCTGCCTAACACACCTTACCCACTGTCCCTGTTCTCAGAGGTTGGCGTCTGGGCCCAAGGGGCCAAAGGACCCTTATGCCACGTGGTCACCTTCATGAGCTGGATCCAGGCCACTACCTGACCCCTACAGCTCGGGACAGGGAGCAGCACCTCTTAAACTGGGTCCTGGCACCACCTTCCTCCCATCAGCATCCGCTCACCTCAGGTGGTGGCCTTGTCCACCACCTCTCACAGGCCATGGCTATGCTGGCCCCTCTCTTCTTTCTTTTGTAGGGAAAGGCACTGGTGCATGCCCATCCCTTTGGACGCAGCAAGGCAGGGTCAGCATTTGACTCACCTTGATTCCCCAGGGGCATCCTGGAGCCCATGCATGGAGCTGAAGCCTCTTTCTGAACTCCACTTTGCTCGGCTATAATGCTGCTCAGTCACTCCACACAGATAAATGAAGCGTGTTTTGCTCATGATCAGTCCACTTTGCAAGGGTCTCATGAGCCCCAGGATGCCTTGAGCTATCATGCTGTTTTGAGTCCCTATCTGTGTCTTCTTGGCTATCGTTTGTTGCAAGGACAGCCAGATTAAAGACTTTTAAGTACAGCTGAGGGGGGAAAAAAAAGGAAAGAAAGAAAAAAAGAAAAAAGTAGGACAGCCTCCCTGGGGGAGGGAGGAAGGGAGGGAGGGAGGGAGGATGAAAGGCATTTTGCTTGAATCTTGCTGCACTTCAGCCTATCAGCATGGGAATTGGGTGAAGAACAGTAACACGAACAACATCTCCACATACCAGTCCTCAAACAATGCTTACCTTGTTCTGCATTAGGCTTCCCTTTTAGAAATCAGAACTAAACTCCATTTAGGAGCCATATTCCTTGTAATGCCTAAACATACGAGGGGTTTCAAGAGGAGGCCTGGAAGAGAGCATCAAGAAGCACTGATGGTTGCTGCCTGGAGGAGAGTTGCACGCCAGTTCCCACAGCAATGGGGTGAAAGTAAGACTTCCACTTCTATTCTTGACATGATGGCATCATTGCCTTCTGCAATACTGCAGGCTTCTATGTCTGCAACATAAGCATTCACTTACTTCATATGATGGTGGTGAAAAGCAGCCACACTTATCTCAGTTTGCCAAATCCTCTGCTGAAAAGTACCATAAAGGCACAGATAAATAACATTCATTTCATACTGATACTCCATGCTAGTAAGCTTTCTGCAGAATAAAACACTGTCCCTGGTCTAGTCTACCCTCCTCTCCAGGGTAAATCAATTTGCCTGAGAGTACCCAAAATGCAGCAGCAGCAGCACTTTCAGTTCTTGGTTTCTGTGGAGTTTAGGAACAGCTCTCATCTCAAGAGCTGAACTGTCCCTAATATCAAATCAACAACTCACTATTTGGTAGGTTGTCTGCTTTAATCAAGTTCTTGTCGTGCAGTAACATATTAGTAGCCAGTATAAGCAAAAATCTTTAACACTGGATGTTCTAATCAGTCCGTACATGGGAAAGAAACAACAGCATGAGAACTGGATAGAAAATGTCCTCCTCAACACACACACAGTGGATTCATAGTTGTGAAGACAACTGGAAAGTTATGGCTTTTCAACCCAAGATGAAAATTTTCCACCCAAAACTTTCAGGTTGGAAGGAGATGCTTAAGCTTTCTGAANCCAGTATAAGCAAAAATCTTTAACACTGGATGTTCTAATCAGTCCGTACATGGGAAAGAAACAACAGCATGAGAACTGGATAGAAAATGTCCTCCTCAACACACACACAGTGGATTCATAGTTGTGAAGACAACTGGAAAGTTATGGCTTTTCAACCCAAGATGAAAATTTTCCACCCAAAACTTTCAGGTTGGAAGGAGATGCTTAAGCTTTCTGAAAAAAAAAAAAAGCATCAAAGACATTTGATGTGCAAGTATTTTCCATAAGCCAAAAGGGAAATTCATTCTTCAGTCCAATAGTTTCAAAGGCAAGTGTTCAGGCATTCAAACAAACCCTTCAGAAAGCCCCAGTGGAAAGAAGTCCATGGGCAATGCATAAAGGATTAAAAAAGAAAAAAAAATTCTTTCTTCAGAGAAAATCACATTTCTAAATTCACCTGCCATTTTCTACCTGGTAGAGCAGCACACAGAATTATTTTCTTCCTATTTCCCTCTGTTTACTGAGGGCAGCGTGGGCAGTTGTGTTCTCACATGGTACAGACAGGAGGAACATGTGAGGCTTGGCTATGGAGGGACACTAGCTGAGATAATGTGGGGTTGTATTTGCTGGGCATCACTGATCCAGGCTTCACGCCTTTTGCTGAATATGGGTGACACTTCCCAACTCAATATATGATAAGTTTGGCCATGGGTACTTATAGCCTCACAGCACCTTCATGCCACTCCCATCTTGTCCTGCAAATGCTTTCTTTTTTCTTTTTTTTCTGCTGCAGGATTTGCCCCTCAGGTTTTGTTCAGGCCAGCAGCTCTGAGCACAGGGCAGGTGGGATGAACCACTTTCACTAGGATTTTAATCCAAAGTAAGTGCTACCTCAGTTACAGTCAGTGAGAGCTGCCATCTACTGAGAGGTCACCACTGCATGTCCCCAAGACCAGCAGGGCATTGACACAATGCCAAAGCAGAAATGCCACACAGCAGGCATGGGTGCACATCAGATGGTCCAGCCATGCCCAGAATCACTGGGACTTCTTTGCAATTCCACCCCTCAAAATCAGTTAATGTAAAAATTCCTCATTTCAAATCACTTGCAGGATGTCCTTCAAAGGTTTGCCTCCCCACCCTTGCTTGTACCACAGAAGAGAGCTGGCAGTGAGGCCAGTGGTTTGTTTTAGCTGAATGCAGCTCTGGTCAGTGTCCCTGCTGTGTTACCTCTCACTCTTAGGTCAGCTTTTCCAGGTGGTTTGCTGTCTCCTACAAGCCTCCCTGAATATTTCAGTCTTCAAACACAAATTCTTGGGCTGCATCTCAGCCCTGAATTTAAAACCATTCTGTGTAGCCTCTGCAGCTGAGAGACTTTGACCAGTTCTGCCTTAGTTTTTCAGGCACTACAGAGATGCAGCAGGCAGCTCAGCTCTATCTTTCAGTCATTTATGTGGAAGGAAAGCAAGGCTCGCCAAGACAGATGCAAGGAAAGGGGCCACAGCACATGCAAACAAACCACAAAGCATCTTATCTCTCCAGCAAACCTTGAATTGAGAGATACACTGGATATATGCACAGCAGTTTCAACAGCAAGGACATTCATGTGTTTGCCTGGCACTGACCCCTCTCCTTGTCAGTAACTTAGAGCACAGCAAGTGACAGGTCAATGTCACCTGATAGAAGAGAGGCCAATGAAGAGTGAAGTCAGGTTTGAGCAGGGAGGAGAGGTGCAGTGAAGCAGACTACTGTCCTTGGTGAAAGCAAGAACAATCCCACTGGGACAGGAGAAAATCAGGCCCTTATGGATTTTGGATAGCCTATTCTAAGGTCTTTGAAATGTCGAGAAAGAATGAAGGGAAGAGGAGATCTTCTGTCCTATCCAGCAGCAAGCCTAGAAGTATATGCAACCTTTCTAGAATAAACCAGTGTTCATTTAGTCCAGGAAATTTTGCAAATAACCACCTCTNCTCAGCTCTATCTTTCAGTCATTTATGTGGAAGGAAAGCAAGGCTCGCCAAGACAGATGCAAGGAAAGGGGCCACAGCACATGCAAACAAACCACAAAGCATCTTATCTCTCCAGCAAACCTTGAATTGAGAGATACACTGGATATATGCACAGCAGTTTCAACAGCAAGGACATTCATGTGTTTGCCTGGCACTGACCCCTCTCCTTGTCAGTAACTTAGAGCACAGCAAGTGACAGGTCAATGTCACCTGATAGAAGAGAGGCCAATGAAGAGTGAAGTCAGGTTTGAGCAGGGAGGAGAGGTGCAGTGAAGCAGACTACTGTCCTTGGTGAAAGCAAGAACAATCCCACTGGGACAGGAGAAAATCAGGCCCTTATGGATTTTGGATAGCCTATTCTAAGGTCTTTGAAATGTCGAGAAAGAATGAAGGGAAGAGGAGATCTTCTGTCCTATCCAGCAGCAAGCCTAGAAGTATATGCAACCTTTCTAGAATAAACCAGTGTTCATTTAGTCCAGGACACAAAAGCAGGAAATTTTGCAAATAACCACCTCTTCCACAAAAAACAACCCAAGCCAAACAACCAGCAAAACAAACTAAGGAAAAATCCCAGTGCTTTGTAAAAAAACCCCTCTCCAAATGTTGCTAAACAGGTTGGCACACACTTTATGAGCAGGTCAGACATATCTGAAGGGAGTTTTTAGCTGTATTTCATATAACATTTGACAGAAACCAGGTTCCCAGCAGTGCACACAGGCACATCTCTCCTGTTTCTTGCCACCAGGCCATGCTCTGTCAGTGCAGTGGCTGTGCCTACACATCCAGTCACGTGTTGCCACATGCCGGGAAGGAAGTAGTTTTCTAACTTGAAATACATTGTCCAGTATCTTCTGCACCACACACCTGATAATTTGGAAACTGTCCTCCAGTCTAGGAACTCTCATGCAAATGTCCAAACACTTCTGAGCTGCCATTAACGGCACCTCACAGGCCCAGAAGTAATGAAGGTTTCTGAAGGCAGCCTTAATCAATTGGAAAAGCAAGAACAGCCTAATCCTAACCCTCCTACCAGGCCCAGCACATCAGAAATACTTCTTTAAGGAAGGAGATATGGGCTGCTTGCTTCTGCAGAACTAAAGCACTGAACAAAACTAAAATCCCCCTTCCCCACTGTCACTATAAAAACTTATCAGCCACCTTTGCTGTTCCAGAGAATATTGTTAATAAAAGCAAACAGGACAACTTGTGCTGATTCGACTTTCTTCAAGCCTACAAGCCCAGGGACAGAGTGCTGCTGCTTTCTCAAAAGCAAGGCACTGACTACCGGCCCAGAACAAAGTGCTCAGTGGGCTCAGGTTGCAGATACTTTCTCAAAGGCTGGGGGAAGACTGTAAACAAGCCTCAGCTTCTACATCTCTCAAACAAGATCTCTCAAACAAATCTACTGTTTTCCTGTTCTGACCTTTCTCTGGATGTTCAGCAACCTTCTGAGAATGACACAAACAAAAGGAGGAAGGGCCAGATTTTCACTGCTGGAAGCAGAAGGGAAGAATTGCAATCAGAGATGGGCTAACACTGCAACCGAAGAGCACAATGAATTCACAACAGGGCTTCTGGACAGCAGCAACACAGCTGTTGCCTTGCAGAGTGAAGGCCACTAAGTTACAGTGCCCCAGCCAAGACCTTCACTTACAGATGCGTCTCCTTCATGCATCTAGTCAAGAGTTCTTCAAAGACAGATGGGAGCACAATACTGCTGCATGTTGGGTATAGACACCCTTCACCATAACCTCCCAGCTCAAGAGCAGTATATTTCACACCCGCTCCAGTGACTCAAGATCAACCGGGCTTGCATTTCTTTAAAGAATGATGTACAACCACAAGGAATAGCAATTGTGGGTGCTTGCAATTTTTCAACAAGCTCTGCTCACCAGAAAGCTGTGTATTAACACCTGCTCAGAGCAAGCGCATTCTGACCAGAAGCTGGAGGTACAGTCCCTTCCAGGAGCAGCAATATTAATCTTCGCAGTTTCAGCACTACTCTTTCCTTAATGTAAAAATGGGGGGAGCCTCATTTCTTCCTTCCCTCATTCTTCCCTCCATTTTTTGCTATACCCACCTCATCCTGCCATCTACCCTGAAAAACTCCATCTTAAAATTACTAGTAATGTTCACAGACCTGTCATCTGGCACTAGATATTCATTTAGTCATTGTTCAGATACAGGGAATCTGCTCCTTTGTCTACAAACTGCACTTATAACTGTAAACCTGCAAGACAACCTGTTTCAGCCTCATATTTCATGCATTGAAGCCCAGATCCTTTTTCATAGATTGCCTTGGATTGGAAGTGACCTTAAAGATCTTCTAGTTCCAATTCCTTGCCCCCATATAGGGATGCTACCCACCAGATCAGGTTGCTCAGGGCCTCATCCAACCTGGCCTTGAATATTTCCAGGGATGGGGCATTTTTCTTACGGGTAAGTTACTTTTCTGTAAGGGAGACTAACATCACATGTGGCATCAACTTGCCTACAGGTAGGCAGCAGTTACGGGTTGACGTCAGATTAATTACACTGTTGTCTGCCAGTAGTTACATGCTCTGACTATAACCTGGTATAAGGTATTTAGAAACAGCATGAACCCTGTTTGTGAGATTAAACTTTCCAGACCAGTTCAACCCTTACATAAAGGCTGCAGTACCATTGGATGAAACATTCACTTCCTCCAGCATTCAGGTTTTTTGAATCCTGGAAGGAAAAAAGATTCACCTATAGAAAATGGATCCAAGCCATACCCAGTGGGGATCACGGAAGTCCCTCTTGCTCTACACTTCACATTTTGTTTTTAGACAAGTTCAGGTTTCTCCCATAGCACCAGATCTCTGAAAACTAGCATGTTCTAATGAAATCTCCACCTTATTCTGCAGTACAGAAACCATGAGGCAGAGGTTCTACAAAGCTGCTCTTCACAATCACAAAGAAAGCAGCTGCAAATAAAAATCACAGTTCATTAGCAGAAAGGTGGCAGCAACCTTGCTCTACTATTGCCAGAGTCTGTCCTGAGATGCTAGGAAACACAGGTAGAGACAATAATGGCAAGGCAGCTGCAAAACAAACTGCTGAAATCCCCAGTCCAGGGAGATGGCATGACAGATCTCGCAGGGTGTTGGGGCAAGCAGCAACACCAAGGCCCAGCCAACCGCTCCATGCTGACCTGGTGGTGGATACACATTTGGAACAGTAGGCACTCACCAACAGAAGCTCCTCCCACTCCATCCAACTCATTCATTTGCCAGTTCAACACTTACGCTCAGTCTCTCAACAAAGAAATGTGAATTCCAGTACCAGTTTCAGTCAAACAGCTCAGAGGTGTGGGAAGGGGGAAAGGGCTGTTATTCATGCAGTTGCTTTTCAGGGTGCAAATAAGAGCTCCTTATTTGCAGAGAGCTACCAGACTGACCTCTGAGCACGACAGGGCAGACCTGCTTAGCTAGGAGACACAGTATTAGTCTCAAAGCAAGCCTGAAGTAACCAGCCAGACACAATCTGCTGAATTTCTCTGAACTTTATTGGCACTTCAGGAAGAACAAGGTATAGCTTTTAAAACTCCTCCAAATAGGAAAAAATGGCCTTAATAACAAAGTTCTCTCTCTGCAGATAAGCACATAGACCCATGAATTACTCCACAACCTTAAGGAATTTATGTTTTATTATAATCAAAAAAAATGGTCAAAAACCTCCAACATAATTTACAGCAACAAAAAATAAAGCAAGAAAAAATAAGACAGGCAAACATTTGATAAAGTACTTCCCTCCCCCCACCCCCAAGAAGTGTAGTTATTCAACTGAATCGGAATGTGGAGAGGAAGAACTATTCACTGTATTCTAACAAATAAAAAAATGTGTCTACAAATCTCACCATAATACTGAAAGCTTCTTACATTAGTTTTCTTGCAAAATATCATTTCTTTACAATACAGTATACATTTTCACAGGAAGGAGGACCATAAACATATCCTCCATCCCTTGACTAATATTTTCTAATTGTGCATAGCTAGAAGTATTGAAATCAAATATCATTAGATATCACTGGAATATAATACTGGTTAAGAAGAAGGCAAGGCTGAAACAACTACAAAGAGTTAGGTGGACTCACTGGCACAAGCCGTTCTATTCCTATATTGGA
>VYZS01094944.1:9236-36418 GCA_013400695.1 Neodrepanis coruscans | reverse complement strand
TGCCCGGCAAAGCCGCCGCTTTTTGCCGCCGCAGGTAAGGGGCCGGCCCTGCGCTCCCGGAGGGCCCGGGGGGGGGACGAGGAGGCGCCGCCGCTGCCCCTACGGCACGTGCCCCGGAGCGGACCGCGGCCAGGAGACGGAGGGGCGGCAGAGGCGGTGATCTGCTGGGCTCGCGCCAGCTGATTCAGCTCTGACCACCGCAACACAGCTTGATCGTTTTTACTTTCATTTTTTAGCCCCACGACAACTTCTCACTTTCAAAACATTTATCAGTGGCAACTAAAGTACTAGTATGTCTCCTGGTGTCCTCTGATGGATATCTAGACAACAGTCTCATCTTCACAGCCCAACCCTTCTCTGCTTCCACCTTTGCTGCTGTGGCAGATGCCATCTCTATACCTGTCATTTTGGCTATACCTGAACATCTATCAGTCTCCTCTGTATTTTCATCCCTAGATCATATTGCTGTTTTTTAATAATTCACTCTGTACCAGGATGGAATTCTTTTTGTCTGCTCACAAAACTGAAGTTCTCATTCATGTTATGGTTGTCTCATTTATTGAGACCTTTTTCTGGTCTTGTCAATTTCAGTCTTACCCTTGTCACACCTACCTGCTAGGCTGCTGTAAAAATTGCTTTTTGTGCACATCTGAAAATGTTAGCTCTCTGTGTGGCTCCTTATACTCCCATTTATCTGTCACATCAAATCTAAGAAGCTTATCTTCAAATCAAACACTTTTTACTGTTGCCTTTTAGTCTATGGCACCAGCTTTTCTTGAGCTATGAGTTAGAATTAGTTGCAGGCCTCCTTCTGCCCTCAGACGGGAAGAAGCTCTGCAAATGAGTCTTCTTTCGGTTCCTTGTTGAAGCTCTTGTCTAGGCCATTTGTAGGCTTCTCAAGATCTAGGCTGCAGACATGCAGTCATTTAGGCTTACTATTTTTACCAGTATCATTCTACTGTTTTCTTATTCTCTGTCTAATTCTGTCTTTGTATGTCTTCTTTATATATAGATGTAGGCTGCATGAGGCCAGGGACAACCTTGTTCTGCATCTTCACAGAACCTAAGAAAATAGAGTAACATCAACCATAGTAGTTGTACCATCAATGGATACAAAACATCAATCAACTTGCATGCTTTTTTTTTTGAATCACTTTTTGGATTAAACACATCAAGGAACTACCTTCTCAGTCCTTCTGTGCACATGCCTTTTATTTAATTTCGCTGATAGTTTACCAAGTTCCCCTGCAAGGACGGCCAAAAGGACATCGCAGGGAAGGGCTATTTCAGTGCTCAAGAATAGGTCTGTCCTCTGGCTACCTTTATACACTAAAAGAAAGTAAAACATTGAGAGAAGATAGAAATGGCTCTCCTGTGCTTCCTTCAATGGTGCCATAATAGAGATTATTAATATGATTAGTATCAGCAATATAGACAGCATTCTTTTCTGGTTGAATTCACTGAGGAAAACAGTAAAGAAAATCAAGAATAAAAATACCTAATTCATTTAATAACTCATCTGAGTCTGTGAATATCCAGTGATTGCCAACCTGGATTAAAGGTTATATCTCATTGAAGAACTCAAATATTGTTTCGCTTGGTAGGCAAGGGTCTAAGTAAACAGGATTTCACAGAAGGTAGCAAGAAATGATGATGCAATATGGTTATTTATTAGCTTTGGTTTTACTGTTAGAGAGATGGGCAAATAATGCGCTAATGCTTAGAATTTAAATGGGTCAAACTATTTGCACTGCTTAGACTCTGCCCAATGTCTTTATAAGTTCCTAGAGATAAGCTTCTCAGCAAACATCATTTTGAGAAGTCCTTTATCTTCCTTTTGTACTTTGTGCCAGTTTTAAGCACTTTCGAAAATCAAGCCATTTGTTTGGGTTTTGCAGTAAAACTACTCAGAACCATTTCTTTGCAGAAGATATTCCTTATTTAGTATCAAAGTTTTCACAGAGAATTACCAATCTGCTTGCACAGAGATCCACTAATTTGGATTGAAATTTTTTCCTGAAATGTCCAGTGTTGACAATCTAGTAACTGCAAGTGCAGTATCTAAATATCCATCTAACATCTTAAATCCAAATACAAATATCTTGATACAGAATGCTCTCATGGGTTTTGTTTTTTGCACCAGAAAATGAAAGAAAAATCTGTAATCTTGGAATGCAGTAAATGAATGGTTGTCCTCTGAACAGATTTATTTACATCCCTAGCTTAAATTGGTTATTCGGAAAACATATAAAAGGGTTCTTGTTCTCAGTTTAAAGAAGTAACAGTTTAATACTAATAAGTCCTTTTCTTAAAAAGCAACTTCACTTGGAAAAAAAAATGCTGATTGTGAGATGTTAGTCCCACTGATGAAATCTATTTTCCATTTTACTAGGAGAAATTAATTTTGATAGTGAGGCACACCAGTCTTACTTTCACAATTCCCAGCAGATACAGGTATCACATCAATACTTCTAGTCACTCTGCTCACTTTCTTCTGCTATTCTTCTTGCAAATAGTTATCAGCCAGAATTTGCTCACAGGTCCTGACAGCATCAGCTTGCCTTATCTACCACAACATCTGGCTCTTTGCTGCACACCTTGCATGTAGAAGTAATGCAAACCAAATGAAGGTCTGCCTTGACTGTGCCTTTGCAAAATTTTCCCTCGTGGCCTTCTCTGACATACTTTATGTTTTTACTGGCTATAGAAAATGGGAGATCTCTTACCCAATATTTATTTTTATTTATTTGCTTCTATCAATGTGAAATCTTGTAGGAACAATTTTTTCAATGTTGGCCATTTAACACCAACCTAAGCTTTGTTTTCCCACTGACAGTTTCACCACTGTGTGAATTAAGGCACCTAAGGCTGTGACTTTATATTTTTCGAGGTCTTCAGGCATTATCTTATATAAGCTTTCTAAAATGATAGACTCTTCAAAATGAGTGCCAAAACTGCTACCATCTACCATTTTAAATACAGCAAGTGGGATTAAGGCTACTCAAGTGATACAGCAAATCCTATTAAAGTAATTTAGGTTAGACTTCTAACATTACTTAGGTTCCTAATTCTCCTTTTATCCGAGCTAAGATGAGGTGCATAAATAAATTTACCGCTCTGGGGCTTAGGAGCTTTTGAAGAGCCCTCCCACCAACACACAGTCTACACTTTTTCACCTGACTTACAGATCTGGTTTCTCAAGGAAATAAATGTGAACACATTGCCTACTGTCCTCTCTGCCCATTAGTCAGTCTCTGACCTGTGTCTCCATCTCACAACTTTTGAATCTGAGAGCTAATGTTGACTACATTTGACAAAAAAGCAAGGGCCCATGTTGGTGCTCAGGTTGTAATGGACAAAATACACACGACACAGAATTATATTCATCAAGCAAGCAAGCTAAATAGCAAGCAAGCTAGCAAGCCCCCTTTATTTTTATATCATCCTTTAGCAAATGTGTCTTATGTTCATTGGACAAGACCCCTGCTCACGAGCATAAGTCTCGATTAGCATTGGTGCTTGGTGGTCTTTTGCGTGCTCTCCACGGGCTTGCAAAATATTCTGTTGTTGCCTCCTTGTTTGGCACTCAACTTTCTCAAACTCTCTTTTCACTTCCCCAAAAGTTGTTTACTCGACTTCTCAAAGACAGAGCTGGAAATCTTAAAAGTTAAGGCTGTCTGCAGCCCAGCCACTATTCATAGGCCTTTACAAAGCATAATAATTGTAGAAAGGCAAGCTGTAATATGAGCTCAGCTGTCCTCATTTCTCTCGTGTCCACACAGACTCACAGGTCAACACATGTTGGTCACAGCCAGCACAGCACAACTGTCTCTGTCAGGCAGAGGATCTTGCCTCGACTCCAGGAACAATCCACACTGAGAAGACAGCAGGCACTAGTCTGACTAGGATGGTAAAGGAAACACTGATTCACTGGAAACTAGGTCACACTGATTTCATCATCTAAAACCTGTCACTTGGTAACTTGCAATAGCCAACAGTGAACAGTAGCTTCTCAATACAGCTGGAAAAACTGTATTGAGACCACACATTTCCTCTGAAATAGTATCAACAGATTTTATTTAAAAGTACTTGTTCTCTGGACCTCCTCAACTTTGCTATCTTGCAAAGGGGAAAAAATGTTGACCTGTCCCAGTGGCAGCAGCTGTACTGAAGAACTGACATCAGTGCCTACCCTGTAGAAGGTTCTCCAATCTAGATTGGCTCTGTCACATGCCCCTAGCAGGAGATGCACAACCATCCAGTCATTGTTCACAGTGGATATTATTTCTCACCCCCCAGGTTTACCCCTTGACCCCTCTGATCAGAGAGCAGCACATGTACCATGTCAGGACAAATAGAAATCAATCCACAGACACTGGTTCTAACTTGACTTCTCACACTTGGGCTCTTTTGTAAATGAAATATTGATGCCTAGGCCCATAAAGCTTTATGTCATCAAGGCAGTGGGCAATGCTTTTACATGCTCAATAAAAGCACATTAGGAAAATCAGTAGAGATGATTGACCTTCAGCTGGAAACAGAGAAGCTAATGTTAAATGAAATTAAGTTGTTAATGGCTCATCGTAAAAATTTGTGTTGAGGTAGTACCCATTGGAGGTAGAACAGAATAGTTTTTAATCTAGTTGAATGAATCTATGTTGAATGAAAATTAGGATAGAAGAGTAGCTATTTTCTCACCTACTCAAGGAAGTATTTATAAATATAATTATGAAGTATTTATAAAGAGTTGAAGCCAGTGCTGTATCTGTCTGGAATCAACCAGTTTCTTCCCCTGTGAAGACACAAAATTTTATGATGTCTGATTTTTTCAAAAGTACCTAAATCATGACAAGATAAATTACTTTTATTGATTTGGAATAAAAGGCAACACAACACTTTCTTCTCCACCTCACAAACCTGTTTAACAGTAGGAATGAGGTCTGGGAAATACCATGTACTCTTGACAGTATATGAGTACATGAAGAGATGTGAGGTCAGTTACAATGTAAACAATGCATAGATTTTACATAGCAGTTTGTTATAGCAGCCTAATTCTAGTCATAGCACTTACATTTTGGCAGTCCAAAGTTTTTCTAGACTAGGTCACATCTGATTGACTCAATGAATCTTAGAACTGCTTGTTAAAATATCTACTAATAGAACTGATTAACAGTATTATTCTAAAAATAAATCTATGTTTCACAACATAAACATATTTTGCCAAAAAAAAAAAAAAAAGGAATTCCAATACCATATATTCTTCATTGTAATCTTAGATACAGCTTGATGTCTGTTTGTTGTAAGAATTGATTTGTGCAGCCATAGTCTTGTATAGTATTCCAACAATGTCAGTAGTACCAGACCCTGCCCTAACACATCTCAGTGTTTTCCAGAAATAAAAGCCTCTCACTTCCATGAAACTTACGAAGAATGACTGTGTTGCATGTCTCTCATTCTTTTACAACATACTGGATTCCTTCCTATTTAGGAACAGAATGACAGCTGCATAAATTCAGCAGGAGAAATTATTTATTTAAAGCATAGGTGAAATAAAAAACTTAAACTCTAATAAAGTGCAAGACCCAAAGAAAAGTTTGCATTTAGCTTGCTGAGGTATATAGTATTATAATAGTCACAAAAATAAAAGGACAGGAAAATGTGTCATCTGGTATGGAAGTGAAAGGTAACCATGTATGCTTTGTTTTTATATTTCTGCATGCACACGTGTTTATGATGCAACTGGAGAAATTTTTAAATTTTTGCAGATGCCCTTTTTAAGTTTTTGTTTACAGGCTTCAGTTTGCAAATGGTTTTACCAGTGTCTNAAAAAGAATAATTATAAAAAAAAATTAATTTTTAAAAAAAAAAAAATTTTTTACAAAAAAAAAAAAAAAGGAATTCCAATACCATATATTCTTCATTGTAATCTTAGATACAGCTTGATGTCTGTTTGTTGTAAGAATTGATTTGTGCAGCCATAGTCTTGTATAGTATTCCAACAATGTCAGTAGTACCAGACCCTGCCCTAACACATCTCAGTGTTTTCCAGAAATAAAAGCCTCTCACTTCCATGAAACTTACGAAGAATGACTGTGTTGCATGTCTCTCATTCTTTTACAACATACTGGATTCCTTCCTATTTAGGAACAGAATGACAGCTGCATAAATTCAGCAGGAGAAATTATTTATTTAAAGCATAGGTGAAATAAAAAACTTAAACTCTAATAAAGTGCAAGACCCAAAGAAAAGTTTGCATTTAGCTTGCTGAGGTATATAGTATTATAATAGTCACAAAAATAAAAGGACAGGAAAATGTGTCATCTGGTATGGAAGTGAAAGGTAACCATGTATGCTTTGTTTTTATATTTCTGCATGCACACGTGTTTATGATGCAACTGGAGAAATTTTTAAATTTTTGCAGATGCCCTTTTTAAGTTTTTGTTTACAGGCTTCAGTTTGCAAATGGTTTTACCAGTGTCTCAATTTCTATTACTCTCTCAATAGTCTGTTGTTATTCTCATATGAAAAACATGCAGTAGGTCTGACTCTGCTTTATCCAGAATTTTTAAACTTCTAGATTTCTGGAAGGTGAATTTCTTCAAAGCTTCACAACCTCCTTTGAATAGAGTTTACCATCTATTAATCAATTCCCTGGAAATTTATTTTAGTATTCTTTGCAGTGCCATCTTATTTGCCCAAACAACTTTATATATATATATATTTTAGTGCAAAATTCCAATGCAGGACTCCAAGATAGTCACATCTTGTGAACACAGAGTCAACACCTAACTCTTTGGTTAGTAAAACTCTATTTAAAGTCATCTTCCCAGGAAAAAAATTAAGTCAGGGCACTGGACACTGCTTCTGTGCCAGGGCTTGCATTTATACAAAACTATTCTTTGTGTATTCTGCTGTGTAGCCTAAACAGGAATAAAAAGACTAAAAGATGAAGTAGCTATAGAGTGCAATCAAACTCAGTACAAGGCAGCAAAGAACCGCATTTTGAAATGACACACTTTGTTTGAGCATTAAAGGTAAAAGAAAGGGGAATTTGCTACAGCAAATCAAAACCCATAGACTGCTACACTGCAGGCAGAAACCATTTGCTGGAATGCATGCAGGAAAGAGAAGGCGTGTGAAGGCAAAAATATTCACCCTTTCAATTCTGCTTGTGGATTTTGCTCACAGCTTTTCAGTGTCTGTCAGCCCCAGCAACCTGAGTTAGCATCTTTTATCATCTGTATGCTTATATAGTGAAAATGTTACCAAGTTGCAAAAGCAGCAAAAAACTGTGAGCAGAGGTCCCAGAGAGGGACACTATTGCCAGTCAGACCAAACACATTGTCACAGCCAGAAGCTGTGAAAAACACAGATGCAGGAAATAATGAGAAGTTTATTGAAGAGTTTTGGAGGTTTTTTGCCTCCTTCTCACCACCTCAACAGTTAACAGAAGCTCTTCAATGAAAACCCAGTGAAATTATTTGAATAAATTTCAACTCAAAATGAGTGATAGGTAGAAAAGAAAGATGAAGATAAAGCCTGAAGTATTTAATGAGATATACAGCTGACGGATAAATCCTTCCCCATATGTATAGGCACAGATTAAAGTGAAAGAAGAAAGAGATGAGAGTTAAGGAACCTATACACGTCTTGCTTCTCTTTAAACACATGTAGTGTGATGCATATTCTCAAAGTCATGTGACAGATCTGGGTCTACCATGTTCTTATTGCTTCCATAACATGCTCAGACTTCGAGAGGATGTCCACAAATACGGCAGTAAATAGGCAGATGATTCATACTTTTGCTACTGTAAGACAGCAGGATCAAAGTCTTTCTTCATCACTCACTGAGGCCTTGAGTTACCCTGCCACTTCCTGGACATGAATGTTTTTCATTATCTCGTCACACACCAACGATAGCAGTGTCTAACAGAGCAGAGCAAACTAGATTTAATTTAAGTAGAAAATTGAGCCATGCTTATATCACAGTTTTTAAAATTATTTTTACACCAAAATGGTTTTGCAAATAGTCCGTTGTACTGTAAAATGAAAGACAAGTTCTCTGCCATGTACCTACCACCAAGTGTCTGCTGAGACTGATGAATTATATTATAGAGTGAGAATTTCAAAGGCTATTGCTAAGTCTCTGAGTCACCAACCAACCTAAGTAGAGAGTATAAGCTTTTGGTCTAGCACAATACAAAAAGATTTGACACAGTCTCAAGCAATGTTATCAGCACCAGTGAGTTGACAGACAACAGGAAGGATGGATCATGGAGAAATTCAGACAAAACTTAGAAAGTATTTACTGCAACTAGACCTGTTACACTTTAGGGTTTCAGTTACACTGCAAGGCTAACAACTTCAGCACTACTATGCTGAGGCATTCCTTCAGTATGGATTCAGAAAAGGATGACAAGCATTATACATCTCTTATTGCTATACAAAATGGTCATATACAGTTGTGAGTTGTCAATTCAGTTTTTCTTAGCTTGAAAGTTTTATTTCCTCAACAATAATATTCAAATTCCAAACTACTTTATATGAACAGATTTCTCTGACAAGCTGGGAGTCTTACTGGTATGACTGCCTGCTCTGGATTTCACTGGAAGCTTGCATTTGTACAGGAGTTTGCTTGTACAGGACTGTTGTTTTGGGTTTGTTTTGTTTTTTTTTACCTGTACATAATAAATACCAGAGGGATAGATAATATTTTTATGTGCATGCAATTTAATTTTTCTCTAGTTAATAAATGCTATTTTAACTCTTACCAAATGCCTATTCACCCTGGAATATATGATAATCTTGAAGAAGAAATACTTGTATTTTTTTATAGAGAAGGGTTATTTTGTTTTAGCTGCGGTATGCTTCTTTGAGTAGAAAGGCCAGAGGAAAGAGCAAATGCCATTTGGCACCCCATAGATCAACTCTCCCCATTATTGTCTTTATTTCCTGACTCATAAGTATGCATTTGCAACTTTTAAATATGTGAATTCTTAGTAAAAACATCAAAGACCTGAAAATTAAACATTCCATGATGACTTCCTCTATACCAATTTAAGCAACTTAACTAGAACTTAATTTATAAAGATGCTGACTACCTGCTATCATCAGTGGCTCAAATTAATTGTTCAGCATCTATGCAAGTTAAAATCTTAATCCTGATCCTATTGAAACTTACATACTAGTGCTATCTGAAATGTATTTGCATGAAAGACAAGGTCCTTCTATTTATCCATATCATTCACAGAAAGAACATACAACTACTACTATAGGGTTGAAAATCAAAAACCTTTTACAATATTTATAGTGTCCTGTAAAAGAAAGGAGCACAGGTAACATGTATGTGTTGCAGTCAGTCTAAATGCACCTCTTGAGTACTTGTCGCAGAAGACCTCTTAAAGTACAATATGGGTTTTACACAGATGTAAAACTTCTGTGAAGGACTGCAAATTCCAGCTATCTCTTAAAAGTCTGCTTGTCACAGGAATATGCCAAAAGGAAACATCAAAGAGCTACTGCCCCAAATTTCAAGCCTTTGTTGTCATAGTAATGATCCTGGTCCAAGGACACAAACAAGGCAAAGTTTACAAACAGGCATAATTTATTTAGACAGAGCTTTCAGACACTTGAGCTCTTTTCCAGATGTAATTAAACAAAAAAAAAAGTATTCACCTACAAGCTTCATCTTGCAACAGGTCTTAATTGCCCTGGTGAAGAGTCAAGTATAAAACATGTCTGGTCCTAATAAATAATAAGGTTTAATAAAACCCTTAAATTTATAGATACTTTTGTTACTCAGTCTGAGGGAAATCACTGAAACTGCTAGTAAAACTAACTTTGTTCAAATATCAAGCTAAAATCACAATCATTTTGTAGAAAAGCTAGTTAAAAGCTATGATTTGCTCAGCTGAGAGGTGTAATGAAGAGTATGTCTGTTTCCTCACCCTTTTTGTTTTCATAGACAAAGCACTTAGTTGTAAAAACACTGAGATGGCAAATTAAGAGCACAAGAATTATGAATTGGTGTTTGAAAGCACTGTATGACCTTGCTGTGATATCCCTTTTTTTGTCCTGCCACCCGTTTGCATGCCAGGTTTCCCCACAGAGCCTCTGTGGGGAAAAAGGGTGGGTTTTTTTTTCAAGTGTCCCCCCACGTTCTGTTCCTTCAGTAGTTCTAGCTTGCTTTTTCTCCTTGATTTAGACTAAGGCCATACTTCCTCAAACATCCTTGCCAATCTGTATGTCCATGTCTATGTATGCTTGACTACACACACGTTTGCCACATTTTATTCTTTCCTTCAATGCTTTCCCCCCTGCAAGCTTATATTCCCTATTCAATCCCTTGAGTTTCTGGTTTTGGTCATTTTTTTTTTCAGGAAAACACCCCTCCCACATTTTACCTATCTGCCTTTAGATAGCCAGATTTTTTTAACATTTGTAAAGCTGAGGGATACCTGTAGACATTTCAGCAATACAGAAGAGTCCAAGACATGGTTAGATATGACCAAAATGCCAATCAAAAATGTAAGTATTAAATGTAGCTGTAGAAAGCCAGAAAGGGGGAAAGTAATCTGGAACAAAGTTTTGTAAACCTTTTAGTAGGACTAAGTGTGCCTTATTAGTTGTATGTTAAATGAAATAAGGCTTTTAGCCTCAGTAGGCCAGAGGAAAACTAATTAAAGGAAAAGGTTATGATAAAAAATACTAGTAACAGCAGTGAACTCTTTGATAATTGAAGTCACTGCTGGGCAGCAAATCTGGACTGAAGTTGAATTCAATTTCACCAGCTTTCTCCAGGCAGCGGATATGTTTCTAGTACTGCATATCCTTGTAAAGGATGAGGTCCTTCAAGGCAGTTTTCCATCAGCACCGATCTCCCCTTTGCAGAGCAGCTCCCAAATGCAACGAGATTACAGCTCTTTGCCATTTAATATCTAAAGATGGATTGTTTTTGCCTAAAAGGTGGGCCGCCATCCTTAGCGGGTTCCAGGGTTACGGGATGACCCTTCTCCGGCGGCCACTAGCGCCGCGGGGGCTCCCTGTCCGCTGCGGCTGCCCCTCGTCCTCCGGAGGGAGAAGGCACAGCTCGCTTTTGGGATTGTAAGCGAAAAACAGGAGATGGGCTTGAAGCGTAAAAGTCTAAAAACTAGCCAGGCCCACAAAAGCGAGAAATCAACGCCAAAGGACAAGCCGTCGCAGCCGGCACCTGCCTGTTCCCATTCCCTTTAGGCCCGGGAGGGTGCTTAGGGGTTAAGCCCCGCCGGGGGCGGAGGCAGCCCGGCCGGGCTCCGCCGCGCCGCGCTTCTCAATGGGACGAGCGGGGCGGCGGAGCTGAGCGCGGCGGAGCGCTCAGAGCGGGCGGCGGGGGGATGTCGCAGGGTCCGCTGGGCGTAGGGCATCTCAACGATCTGCCCGACCACTCGCCGCGGGTGCGCAGCGCCGTGGCCGAGCTGCGGCAGCGGGCGGAAGCAGAGCCCGGCCAGAGCTGGCCGCAGCCCCTCTCCGATGCCTTCCTAGTGCGGTTCCTGCGTGCCCGAGACTTCCACCTGGACCTTGCCTGGAGGGTAAGGAGCAGCGGTGGCCCCCCGCGGGGCGGAGGGTGAGGAGGGGGCAGCGGCATCTCCTGGTGCCGGGGGAGCCCCTGAGGCTGCTTTCGGCCGGGCAGCCCCGGCCCGGGTGCATGGGGTGCGGGCTGCTCTGCTGGGGTCGGCCGAGGCCAGGAGGGGAGTTTCAGAGTGTAACTTAATTGCTTGTCACGCGTGTCCGCCGCACCGAATGAATGTGCGGCGTCCTGGCTGGTTCTGTGCACTCTCGATGAGGAAGCGTAAAAGTTAGTGTAGGTGTAGTACAGTCACTCACGTATACAGTAAGCGTGGTAAGGTCTCGGCTCCAATAAGGAAACACTATCCGTGAAAGGAAATCCTTGTCATGATTATCAGGCTCATGTTACTTGTTTCTAGCAGCCATACTAGACTTGTAATTACTCTAAAAAAACTATGTGTAAAAACTTCTTTATTCTTGGACTTCAGTCATTTACAGGACTTCTTAAAGGCTTTGGTAAATCATAGTACTTTTCTTGCTCTTTGTGTATTTTTTTTGCCACAGTACATGTATATGTGTAATATCCAAAGGTACAGATTGTTACTTTTTTTTTTTCTTTTTAAAAGGAGGACTGACAACTACTGAACATTTGGAACAGAAAATATTTCCAAATCTTCCCAGGACAAAAACATTGATTCACATGTGCCAACTGGAAGCTGTGTTTCCACGGAATTTGTTGATTACACAGCATTGCCCAACAGACCTTACCTATTAGTTTCTGACTGCTCTATACTGTAGATTTTCAAAGTTTACTCACTATAAGAGAAGATTGTTTGCATATGGAGGATATGCATATTGCATATTGCAGGACTGAGGTAGCTAAAAAGAATGTGAGAAATTCAGTTAGGTCCTTAATTATAAATACCTTTAAAAGTTTTATTTTTTTCTTTCATTTGACTCGTGAGATTTGCATCACAGCTTTAAATCTTTCCTCCTCAGCAGGAGAACTAGGGAGTCAAGTTAGATTCCTTTGGGTATTTATGGATTTTACTTTTGCAGAAGTTCCTGAGATTGTGTATATCAAAGTTGTGCACTAAAAATTGCAAGACCATGACTTTTTTTTTCCTTTTCGCAACAAAAGCCATTTTATTTTCCTGTATTCCTGGGTTCCAAAAAATAGGGCTTAATGAGGACAATATGGACTCCTGAATAGCCACTCCTAGTTGCATTGCAATTGGTTTTTATTGGTAATCCTGTAGACAGGACAGTGGCACCTCAGAAATCGGCTTATATGTTTCTGCACTTTGATGTGATTAATTGTGAGGTGTGTTGTAGGTAGGACTAATCTTTGAAAGTGTGGAATCTAAGCTAGGTATAGAGATGGAGTCTATGAAGTAGAAAATTTTCTATACTGCTCTTTAGAATCAGCCTTTTAGACTGGGAACCTGCTTTGAAAAAAAAAAAAAGTCTTTTTAAAATCTCTTTAGATTTTCTGGGTCTCCACAGGCTGCTAAGTTTCTGAATTTCAAACCTTTCTTTGAATTAAGACTTTCTGATTGAAACCAATCTGTATTTAATGCTTCTGTCTAGAATTTCAGTTCTTCAAATGCTGTAGCTACTTGTACTCAATGTTCCACATACTAGCTAACACTTTTTTCTAGTATACTTTTCTTACAACATAGGAATTCTCCCAAAGGGATTATTGTGCAAAAATCTGTGGTGGTCATAAGCCACGCATTCATCTAACTCAAGTCTGACATCATGCAGAGGTTTCATTAGTACTTCATCCTAGACAGAGTCCTCCTGCCATCAGTCCAGACAGTGGCTGTTCCTCCTGTCCTGGTTTCATGTTGTCTTTTGGTTTGGAGTTCAGGCTGATATAGTCCCTTTTTGCCTACTGGGCTCCTGGTACTACTGCATAGTCCTTGTAGACCAGCAACTAAGGGATAATCAAAGTTCATGGTCCTGTCAGTGGTATTAAGCAACGATTGTTCAGCATTTTAGTATGGCTTATACTTAGCCGTAAATATGAATCAAGAGTCTGGCAAGTAACCAGACCATTTATTGATGCATTTCTGGTTAATAATTGACTCAGATTTATTTGATGTCTGTTATCAACATTTGGAAATGCTTCAGAAAAGAATAATCAGGTAGATTGTGGCAAAACATTCAATTTCTAAATCTTTTATGGTGACTCGTTGCAACAGCAATCTTCTACATTTTTCCAGTGGTAATTCCAGACTTGCTTTTAACTACTAATGTATTGGTACCTATCATGCTAGGAGAGATAAATTCGTACCTGGATATAAATTCATACCTGAACTGAGTGTGTTTGTAATGGTTTGGCTTAAAAACCGCAGGGGAAGACTAAAAAAAAATAACTCTTTGTCTTGTGCCCACATTTGGCTGGGAGGAGTAGCCAGGTTACCAAGGTTACCTCTGCCTGGGTTTTCTCCCATCAGCCCAGGAGACCCACAAGGAATGCTGGGAAGGGGCTGGGATTTTAATCTGCGGGACAGAGCACTGGCCCTCTCTCTTTCCCCGGGGACTATGAAGCTGAAGGCAGGGCGTCTCTACTCAGCACGGCTTTGAGGATTTTCCCCCTCCCCCGCCGGACCCCCNGATAAACCTAATATTGTCCTAAACCAGGACAGTGTTGTTAGTTTGTGCAGATACATTTAACTACTGTATAAACTGTAAACTAAGAAGCAAGGCCATGGGTCTCTATTAATTGTGCTAAAGCAATGGGCTTATAACACACCTTTTTTAATGTACCAGCTATGTGTGTATGTTTGATTTTATTGTTTTCATCAAAAACGTTGTCACTTTTAGTCACTAGTGATATGCAAGATCTGGGGAATTAGCACCTCCTTTTCACTGTTAATGTTTTTGCCAATTGAATGTCCTTGCATTACATCCCCCAACTCTTCTATAGAACTTCTATAGATCCTCAATGACTCGTGGATACTGTCTTTTTGTACCTGAAATGGATTATTCTCTGAGGAACAGAATTAAAATTTTAAATGCAGTAAAAATTCAAAATTGAAACACTGCCAAGAGTTTTCATAACATACTTTTGTAAGCATTGCTTTTGTGGCACTGAAAACTTTCTAAATATCTAGGATCCTTTTAGGAGTTCTAGTTGATACAAAGATATGTAGCAAGACTTAGAGTTTGCTCTGAATTTGATTTGTGGAAGAATCAGGACTTCCTATTAAGTTATGCTGCAAGTAAGTCACTTAAAATAACAATGCTGTACAAGAATGGTTGTTTTTCATAGCATCAAACATACTGCTGAGTTTCAGGTATTATTTCTGAGGATCTTCACATCATTCAAACATAAATACTAAGTTTAAACCTGTTACTTACTGGCTGCCTTTCTTTCACCAATACTAAGGGATTTCTTGAAAAGGATGGATGGATGGCTGTTGAGGAAACACAAATCAGTTAGCCAGACTTCTCTTTGCACTAAGGCAAATATCTCAACTTGCACATGCGCCAGCCTTTTCCCAATGGCAGAGGTAATGCATGTGGAATTGAAAATGTTCTGTGTCTCAATAAAAATATTTTCAATTCTTTGTCTGTGTGTACCATATGTTTAAATTCTGTGTGTATCTATAATCACACATATAAAAAGAAACCTAAAATATATATGCACAAAGATGTGTGTGTGTGTGTTTATATTCTGAAGTTTGAGCAGTGGTTTCGCCTGCAAAGAATGCCAAAAGAAATTTTTTTTTCCTAAGCATTGAGTGCGTTGGTACAACTGCTGACACAGTAGAGGCTTAATTCTATCTGGCATCCTTGTTAATGTAAATAAATAGTTATTAATCAAGAAAAAAAATTAATTTACATATACAGAGACATTGTTTTCTCTAACAAGCACATTGTTCTCTAGTTCTTTTACTTCTGAGTAAAGTGCTAAGTTCACTTTGGTTTGTAGCACATGAATTTTGGTTTAATTGGTAACTTTATAATCTCTGATGTTCAGAAATCTGGAACTATCCCCGAGAAACATCATGAAACGACCCTCTTAGATAATGCTTAACTTCAGTCTAGAGTTCTTCATCCAGCTTTCCCCATTGATCAAGTTATCTTGCACCTATTTTCAGATGCTAAGCAGATGCTAAGTAGGTTATTCAGTTTGTAAACACAGATAATTATACATTGTGATGTTTTGCTTGTGTTGTAAGTATGTTAGCCATTTTTTATACTAGGTAATTAACGTGCTTGTTTTTCCTGATACTAGGTTGTTTCATCTCTATCCAGACTGAATGTCATATGTAACATTTTTTGGTTTTCCCTGATGTTTTTATTGGAAAAAAACCCTATTTTTAAACTATTTCACATGATTTTCTGTGTTTAGACAGTGTGAGACTAGAAAAACAGCTAGTTTTTTAATTCCGTTACATGTTTAAGGATTACTTATTTAAGTAGCTGTGTGTGACTTGAGTATGTCCAGTTCCTAAGAAAAGGTTTCTAGAAAACCTGCTTTGTTTACATAAATAAGAATTTACAGAATATCTCCCAAACTAGCTGTGGATGCTGTGGGAGATTATCTAATGCTAATCTTTACTTCACCTCTAAATCATTTCAGATAATTAGACTAGATTTTCAAAATCTGAGAACTCTTCAGCACTTAACGTATTTTCTGTCAAAGTGAAGTATGTTTGAAGCTTAGCCATGTTATATGTCTAAAAGATGCACCACTTGTTCATGTGTCAGAAGTCAGAAGTTCAAGTGTCAGAAGTATTCCAACCATATGTATTTACTCCTTAGTGGATGCACCAATAGGTAAATTATGTCTTCTTATGAATGTGTCACAAGTTGCAAACACTATTCTCTTTCTTTCATTGTCCAGAACTTAAATCCTTGTTGTTTCTGACTTGGAAAATATAAGTATTCCTGTAAACAAGAAACTAACTGTTCTGTCAAGACAGAATTATTTAGGGTATTGAATTACTGTATCATTTTTATTCTCATCTTAGTTTTGGTCAGCAGCTCTTCAAAGAGGTGCTTAAAATATATATGTAATTGTTAATTAGGTTCATTAACTTGTACTATCACAGATTTTAGAACAAAAGTGAGAAATTATGAAGCTACAGATGTTTGCACAGTTGTTTTGAGGTTATTTTTCTATTTTGGTGATTTTAAGTATCTGTTTTGGAAAGACCAAGGACAAGATGTTGATAGTGCTGTCTGGCTGGCACAAAGCTGTTGGGATTGCTCAAACAGTGTCCTCTTTAGGGAGTCATGCACTAACAGAATGAGACAATCAGAGTACCTCATCAGGCCTATTTTTGCAATTATAGTGAACTTCTGTTTCAGAAATTAACGTACGTTTCCTACCCCCCCCCCCCCCCCACCTTTTTTCTTTCTTAGTTTTGAATTTGGCCTAGGCTAGAACTGATTTAATGCAGTTAAAAGGCTTCCAGTAAAATTCTCATAATATTTAAATGTTTCTTTCTGTGGTGTATGATTTCGGATGAGGCTTTTATCCACTTTTTTATTGCCAAATCAAGATTCTAGCATAGCAGATGAACTTTTTCAATTTTTTTTTTATTTAAATACATATTTATAGGTACTATTTCTATAAAAATATAGCTAATTTCTGATCAGTATATTGTGTATTTGTAAGTATATTCTGCTGATAAACAATATTGTTTTATAAACAGTTTCCTTATGACAATTCCTTTGAGAAACTTTCAAAATCATTCAAGACCTTAATCTGAGCAGAAGAAAAAGTATGTTTTATGTAAAATGATACAAGAAGCTTGAAAGTAGAGGGAAGGTTAAAAAATAAGACTAATTATCCAACATAACCATGCTATGAGGTACAGATTGCTGAGTCTCAGGTCACCCCTCTAAGAGTCTGTAGGTAGGCATCAGCATAGCTGATGCTGTGCTTTTCCAAGGTATGAATTCAACTCTACTGAAGTTCTTTCTGACCATTCTTCCAATGAAATACTGAAGATAGAAGAAATTTGTAATTTATTTAAAGTTATGTTCTATTAGTTGGAGCTGACAGTTCTTTTAACTTCAATGTTTCTGTTGCAAAATATGGAGTATAATGGAATAAAAATTAATTTCTGTTAATACTAATAAACAGAAATAAAAGACTGTTGGTTGATGTTCTCAGTGTGCTGAAGACATTTAATTTGTGAAATTGTGCTGAAGATCAGACTGAGTTTTGCTTCTTGATGAAATATAGCAACAATTTGGAAAGCTAGCCTGTGCATGCCACCTTCGAGATTTAAAAATTTCAGTTTGTTGTGAAATGAGATACTGCAAAATTCTGATTCTCTTAGCTCTTTTGAAGGTCTTGGGTTAGAACTCTAAGATGTAGCTACTGAGGAAATTAATACAAAATCTAAATTGCTTGCCATAGCTACCTTCTGCTCTTCAAACTTAGTGCTATAGAACTTAGCATGAATGATAGAGCAGAGGCAAAATTTAGCTGATGAATTGAAAGGAAGCTTTTCAGAAGACAGTCTTATGTAACTTCCTACATACCTATGCAAAATACTTTAAGTAAATTTTAGTTGCAGGGCATAGCAGTTCATTTTCCCCACCACCATTTAGTTAATATTTATGGAGAAACAGTAATTACATTTGGAAATTAGAACTACTGTATCATCAATTTAATTTTTCATGATCTATCTCCAAGATGACCTTTCACAGTGCCGCCTGTAATTCTTCTACATAGCTAATTTAATGAATTAAACCTGCCTGTGACCACATGTGGAAAACATATTTTTAACTATTCTCTTCATACAGTAGCTGATGCTTACCTTACATCCATGTTTACTTATTTCCAGTTATTAAAGAATTATCAGAAGTGGAGAATTGAATGCCCAGAAATAAGTGCAGATTTACAACCGTCTTCTATTCTTGGTCTTTTGCAAGCTGGCTATCATGGAGTGCTGAGATCGAGAGACCCACATGGAAGCAGAGTTCTAATATACAGAATTGGTGAGTGAAAAAAATTGGTTGAAATTGTTTCACACCTGGCTCTGGCACTGAGGTTTGTTTGTTTGTTTTGTGTTTTGCTTTGGGGGTTCTGTTTGCATTATTTTTTGTTTGTTTGGATTTTCTAACTATCACAATTTCAGCAGCAAACCAAAAATATTTTATGGGTACAACAGCAGGAGTTGATAAATTAGGTAATGTCAGAATATTTTAACTAGACAGCTAGTATATTGATGTTCCCTGTTAGAAATAACTGAGTTTACTGAGCTGTAAGAGTTACATTATTTTACTTATATTACTGGTACAGCTGAAGTTGTACAATTTTTAAGAAAGAACTTAATTTTCTTTTTAGTGGAATTCTTGTCAGCATCAAAAGCAGTCTTAAATCTTAGAACTTCAAAGATTATGTTATTATTTGGGTCTGAGTATCCCAATATTTTTTTTTTCATGTAAATTTTCAAAGCCATGGGCTAAGACTGTGGTACTGGTGCACATGCAATACAAAGAGGGGAGAACAGGAAACAAGGTATATACCTAGTCCTGTATCAATGTTCAGTTTAGGTGTGAATGAGCAGTTCATCGGGTTCTCAGTGTTTACTTGTAGCCAAAGAGCCTTATCTAACAATACCCAGAAAATGTTCGATGCACTCCCAAAAGTCTTGTTAAAAAAGATGTCATATCTCTTTATGCTTGTTTTGGATAGAGACATTGTTTTTGCCAACTTTCAAATTGTTTTATTATCAGTTTGGTCTAGTAGTCAGTTGTTCTCTCTGAAACTTTCATGTAGGGTTAAGGCTCATCTCATGCAATTCTTTGCTCAAGCCTCAGAAAAAAAAGAGATTCAATTAATTTTATCAGAATTACTGTGCTGAGGAAAAAATATATTAGATTGATGATCTGTAGTTTCAGTTAGGATGATTGAGCACTTCCTGTCCAAACCTTGTGCTGGACTCTCAGGCCATAGGTGGAACACACTACATTAGGTGGTATCTACAATCATCTACCGTTAGGTGATACCATCCACTAAAAGAGCATAAAAGATGAGTGACTAAGCAGGCACACAAAATAACCAATCTACTGTCAAATCAGTTTATTTCAGGACTTTTGATATTACTGGTTAACTCTTGGTCCTGAGAAGCATGTTAGAAGCAGTAGCAATCAAAAGTACAGGTATATGGGATGTTCTCATAGTAATGCAGAGTAATCTATTTACTCTTCAGGACAATGGGATCCCAGTTTATTTACAGCATACGATGTGTTTCGTGTAAGTCTCATCACATCTGAACTCATTGTAAAGGAGATTGAGACTCAGCGGAATGGAGTCAAGGCTATCTTTGATCTTCAAGGGTGGCAATTTGCTCATGCATTTCAAATCAGTCCAGCAGTTGCCAAGAAAATTGCAGCTGTTCTCACAGTAAGTATGACATACTGCTTTATTCAGCTTCATTGCTGTTACTTCCAATTTTTCATTTGTTCTAAGTTATCTTAAATTTTCTCCCATAGACCTTCTCAGTCTGTGCTTAAGCATTAAAGAACAAAATCCTAAATCCATTAAAAGTCATAGGTTGTGCTTGATTTTATGTTCTTCTATAGCAATAAATGCCCTCTAACTTATGATATAGGAACTCCACTGACCTGTTACAACACAAGAATTTCTTGACTGTAAGAGCAGATGAAGCCCAGTTTTGAAAGGAACTGTGCATCTCCTTCTTCCCTTTTTTATGCATTAACTCAACATTCAAAGCTTTTATTCCTGAGACTTAGAGAATATAAAAAATAGCATGCACTAAGAGAAGCTAAGAACAAGGCAGCACTAACTTGTTACCAGTGTGGAGGATGTTATGTGATCTTCCATCTGCTACCAACAGAATGTATAAATGTTTATGTTTTGCTTGCTTTTTCCTCCAAACATGACAACTCTTTTGTGCAAATCATCGCTACCTCACTTCCTGTTTTTCACAAAACTTCTGAGGACTTTAGTTTCTTTAAGGCTTATTCATTTCTGCCACATTCAGTTGAACTTTGCCACTGGATTTGAGAGGGAAAAAAAAAAAGAAAGGAAAGAAAAAAAGTGGCCCTTCACCATCATCATTGCCCTCCTTTGGGCTCTCTCTAGTAACTTAATATCTTTTTTATATTGTGGTGACCAAAACTATATACTATGTTCAAGGTGAGGCCATGCCAACACAGAGCAGAGCAGGACAGTCACCTCCCTCAACTGGCGGGTAATGCTGTGCTTAATGGACCCCAGAACATGCTTAATGCACTCCTGAATATGCTTATAAGTGAAAATTAAGAAACCTTAGTTTCAACCCTATATTTTACTCAGGAAATCTGTCATCTCTATGAAGAAACAGAAGGTTTTAGAAAGGAAATATGTACTAAGGGATGGATAGCATAGTAAGAGTAAGTGATATTATCTTAAAAGATCTGTTACCCAAGGTAAACCAAAATTGTTTTGTGAAAAACATGATAGTAGACTTTAAGTACATGATAACACATAATAACATTAAGTGCATCTATAATCTTATAGTTTTTAGGTCTTTATCTTACTGAAATCTAAAAGGACTGGCACTTTAGAAATGTGTTGGGTTTGAATGTTTTCATCCTTAGAACTACTGCACTAGGGAGGGGAAACATTTGTGATAAGTACCATTTTTAGAAGCAGAAAACATCTAGTTGCAAAGGTAGTATCACGTGAGATATGAATGGAAGCTCTATTTTCCCTATTACCAATGCTGGTTTTAAGCATTGACATATTTTCTTTTAGATTTCAAATGTCTTGGACTTCTAAATGAATTCTAAATGCAAGTAGAAGTATTTCATATTATAAAGGCTGTATATAAGATTAATTTTTTTATTTTCATTGCAACAGTAATTTTGTTGTAAAGCTGAACTTCTGGCTTGGCCAAATTCCCAGTAATTTCACAGCTTTACTCTAAATTATAAATATAATTTAACTTAAAGTTAGTAGCTTCAATAATGTATATATATTTACGTATTATTCTCCGGGCTGTGAATTGCCAATAAAAGCACATATCTAGAAACCTCTTTTGTAAATTGGCAGCAGCAGAATCTCTGTTGTGAAGAATTGTACCTTAGAGGAAAGGCTGAGCACAAGGTTTGTTAACAGTATTTACGTGCAATTTGGTGGCAGTTTTCTTTTTTGTTTTTCTGTTTGTTTTTAATAATCAACCTCTCCTCATATTGATTTTTATTTCTTCTAATGAGAGGAACAAGATATGATTTTTCTAAGCATAGTTGCAACAGTGTAAACTAAGAACACCCCAAAATGCAGGAATTGGCAAAATCAGGAAGAATAGTTTAACCTGTGGACTAGGCATACTCCATAAGTCTTGTCCTTAGCAATAGAATCTTTTCAGTAATATTTTCTTTTTCTTATGCTGTTTTTCATGTATGTTGACAGGATTCCTTTCCACTAAAAGTTCGAGGTATCCACTTGATTAATGAGCCTTTATTCTTCCACCCCGTCTTCGCTCTAATTAAGCCTTTTCTCACTGAAAAAATAAAGGAACGGGTGAGTGCACACAAATATTTCTTTCTGACGCAAAACTCTTATATGACAATCTGTAGCACTTCCCTTAGTATCTGTTATTCCTGAGCTCTGAAGAGCATAAATCATATTCATTTGTTACTGTCATACAGGCCTCCAGAATCTAATTGTAAAGCATTTGCAGTTATCAATAATGTGAGAATTGCAAGTGGTGCTGTTGTCACCACTCTAAAGACAGAACTCACTGTGACACAGAGGAGTTTAATAATTTGCTGGAGGTCACAAAGCAATTATTCTGCAGAACTAGAAAGAAATAGATCCTGGATATCCCAGTACTCTCCCTGTAAATGACAGAAAAAATTATTACTGAACAGTGATGTTATGCTCAAAGTTGTGCAGAATTAGTAGAAGGCAACTGTTTAGCTCTGAAAGATCCCCAGATGCATTTGTGCATCAAAACTAGGTCAGACTTGCATTCAAAGTTTTTTCCAAATAGCTTCTTAGTTGTTTTAAATAGTTTTCCAATTATAAATCTGCAAATCATCCAAATTCAAACTTATTTGTATTTGGATGCAAAAGCATGCCAAGGATTCTGGTTTATTGTAGCATAGAAAGAATATTGGAGTTTTCAGCTGTCATAAAAGTGAAGTGTTGATAGAAGGACTAAGGTACAAAATAAGCAGCACTGCCTATTGTTATTCCTATTCTGAAGCCTTCTTTTCTCAGCACATGGATCTTGTAAATTTACAATAGCCACTGCACGCCAGGACAGTAGATGAAGATCTTTCTGGTCACTGTTAGCTGTTATTTGCCAGTTCCCTTTTCCTAGCATGTGTGTTGCTATGCCAAAGAGTCAGCCTTGTACAGTCTCTCAGTCTCAAAAGCTGATAGAAAAAAGGAGTATGTTCCAGCAGTTCGATGCTCTGGCTCTTCTTTTCTTACATGGACATCTGTGAAAAAGCCCATGTCACCTGATCTAGTTTTGGGCTAGAATTTAAAAGGTGGAAAAAAGGGCAAATGGACAGTAAAGGCCTAAACCAAAACAAGCCAGATATCTTAGTTCATTGAACAGAATAGAAAAAGATTGTCTTGTCTCTTGGCTTAGAGTTACAGGCATGATCTGAAAGAAAAAACACAAAACAAAACAAGCCAACCCTAAGGGCCGGTTCCCTGTACCTTCACAGAAATAATTACTATTCACTCCCTTGTCTTACTTCCTGATGAGGAAGTGTTAGCTAAAAGACAGACAACTAGCTTTTGAGTGTATATCCTCATTGTATTTATGTAATAATAATTGTGGAAAATTCTTTTCAAGTGTTAATAAGAGGCTTGTAAAAGCATCAGATGGTGAATAATGAGAAATAGGTACAATTAAACAAGAGGAGAAGAAACAAGACTACAATATTACCCGGGTTAAAGTGGTGGAGTAGTCCAGGATCTAATTTCAAATGATACTGAAACGTAAGGACTAAGATATAAATTCTTTTGAATATCTTCTTTGACACCTGTCTTAACCTACATACATACTACATAATGTTGTTTTTAAATACATGTGGCAGGACCAGATAGTGTCTGGCTCCTGGCCAGTACTGTCTTTTTCTTGGAAATGACTGAAAGGCAAGTATATGATATGCCCAATGAATCTAGTTTTCCCATAGTTTAGCAGTTGGGATGTTGTGTTTACCTTCATCAGGGTTGCTAAACCACTCTGGAACAAGTGTGTGGTTAGTTTGGCTCCCATGCTCACAGCTGCATAAAATGCAGTTCTCAGGTTGTAGTCCATCCTTCACTAGTTTTCAGATACTGAGAAGGACAGAGTTTGAGCACCCATGGGAAACTCACAAGGTACTTCCTTCTTCTTTTAAGGAGCTCATTATGAACAGTACATTCATTTAGTCAAACGAAGCTGGCAGCTTCAGCTCTTGCTCTGAGTCTCTCTGCTGCCTGTTTTCACTCAGTAGTCTTGCATTCATATCTAAGTAAATGCTTTCCATATTTTGTTTTAGGTGCATATGCATGGAAGTAACTACATACAGAGTCTGACTGAACACTTCCCCGTCAGCATTCTCCCAGTCGAGTATGGGGGGGAAGAAGTTTCCATTGAAGAGCTGGCGAAAGAATGGACTGACTTTATAATGGCATCTGCAGATTATCTTCAGAGTATTTCTCTGGTTCCCCAGGAATAACCTTATTACAGTATTATATCAATTCTTGGACAGTAGAAGTGGAAATATGTTTAATATGAAAACATTAATTTAAACTTAAAATTATTGTGAATGAAATATCTTTGCAAGGCACTGAATATTATATTGGCTGTACTTTTATATTAACTGGAGTCTATAAACATGCATGTCTGAAGAGATTAATGAATTCTACATATTTGTAGGACTGTTTGTAATTGATTAACTTGTATGCCAGGAAGTTGAAGAATGCATTGGATATCAGATTAATACTGCTTCTCTTAAGTCTTTGGAGACAACTCATTTGTAATAATGCAGTCCTGAACCTTACACTTAACTTCTCTATCTTGGCTTGTCAAGGCACTAGGATTCAAAACAACAGTGTGAATAGGGTAGAGTAGTTTGTTGCAGGACTACTGATTTACTAGAAGTGAAGAGGCTGCTTTTTGGATTGATTCTCAGGGAAAAGGGCTGTTAGTTTGTGTCAGATTGAGACATTTGTGTTAATCTTTGTGCTGCTTATGCAGCTTCCCTTTTTTGTGCTAATTAACACAGCATCTTCCAGTTTTATAGGGGAAATTGGGCAAAACACCATGTACCTATTCTTTAAAGGACAATATGAATCAGGAGGAGGAACTGGTAAGAGAGTCCAAGCAACCTTGAAAATTCTTATTTTCTTTCTTCAAAGCGATATTGTCTATGGGAAACTACAAGCAACTCAGTTTATCACCTTTAATTACTAGTGCAGAAGACTACAGAGGTCAAGAGTTTTCAGATATTTGCATTATGTGTTTGTTTCAGAGGGTAAATTAGGTTATCCTTTATGACTCTGATCTCTAGGAATACTTTAGAAATACCTGTTGTGTGATTTAAGGGTGATTTGAGGTCACTTTGGATCTCGGCATAGGAGATGGTGGGTGTCTTCATTTTATTTCCAGAACAGTAGGTGGCACCTGGCCAGTCTATTTCCAGTTGGGCTGGAAGAAATTATTTTTAATTTCCATTAAGCCTTTATTTCTGTAGAGGTAATGAAAAAAATCTCTCCGTACTTACTGAAAACTGGGTTAGTTGTTTTTTTTTTAAGGGGCATTATTGAGGTATGAGCACTGCATATGTAAAAGCTATCTCTCACATTACATAGCAGTATCATCCTGCAGTCCTCAATAGCTAATAGTACAACAATTGCTAGAGTTCATTTTCCAAGTTTTTTACTCTCTTTTGGTAATAATCCAAGGAGTCTTTGCAGAAGCACTGTATATTTAAGCATTCCATATGAATCTTCATATAAATGAATCTGTAACAAATACGTTGTTTCTCAGGTAGCTATAAATGACAACTTTGGTTATTTTGGAATCTTTAGGACATTGGGAAGCTGTATTCATATATGCTTAGGGGAAAGAAATGATACTATCCTATTAAATCAGGAATGTCTTATTTTACAATATGATTAACGATGTATTACTGAGAGACTAATTGGAAGCTATTCTTTATTAGCAAGAGGATTATCTGTGAAAGACCCATTAGAGTACTTGTTGGTTGTAGTTTCTTCTGCTGTGGTAAAATCAATGCCAGAAAGTCTTCCAAAACTGACAAAATCTTCTTACTTTTTTTTTTCTTTCCAATTTCCTCATTTTCTCAAGTGTATTTTTCAGGCTTCCTTTTTCAGGATGTCTGTGATACAATTGTAAAGAAACTTTTTTCAGATACAGTTTCAGAGGATCATATATTTCATATACCTTTTTTCTCAAACTGAACTATTTTGTGATAAGAAAGCTTCTTATATAGAGGAGATTGTTGAACTGCTAGTTCTTCTTTATAAGAAAATAAACTAAGTAGTCAGGCATCTGGCAATTGTTCAAGTGTGTAACTAGTTCCAAATCATTTATCAACTGAAAAACTGAAGGTATTGTCTTAATTTTACAGTCCTTCAATTTTAATACTTGAATGTGAAGCACACAAAGGAATATGAACAGTGAAAATTTAAACTTTTCGTATAAAACCAATCTCTGATTGCTGCTGGTTTATGTAGCAGAGACCTCATTTGATTGCATATGTATTTGCTTATGCATATGTGGCTGGTTTGGGTGTTTTTTTTAATCTTTATTTGGACTACAGCAGCTCTGTGAATATAAAGTCCTAAATGTTTTAAAAAATATCCTGTGTTTGCATAACACAACAGTTAGAGCACTGAGTGCAGATATTTTTCATAAAATTAATTATTTTTTAATGTTTACATGTTATACAGAAGGTGGGAACTCTAACTGAAGTTGCTGCTAATAGTAACAACATAAGACAATTGGAACATTTGCATAATAAATGGAGGAGGTTTGACGGGGGTGATGTGGCAGCTTTGAGCAGCAGTCAACAAAACAAAGATCCCTAAGTGCCTTATTCCTTGAAAACACCGGGAGTGCCTCTTAAAATAGGGAAGTATCTGTTAAACGATGCAAATGTAATTTACTGGTGACTGTAAGCACAATGTGATGCACAGTGGTTTCTTGTTTTTTGGTTGTTGGGGTTTTTTACATGTTAACACCATTTTAATTAATAAACTCTTTCTGGTTGAACCAGTCTGGCGTGTCACCGTTTGGCGGTACAAGCGTCCCTTTCCCGGGGCACAGAGAAGGAAGAGGACCCGGGCAGGACCGAGAGCATCTCCTCCCGCCGGGCTCAGACTGCGGGGCGGGGCAGAGCGCCGGGACTGCATTTCCCAACGAGCCGCGCTGCGGGCGGGGTGGGCGGTGCGTGGCGCAGGGCNTGAACCAGTCTGGCGTGTCACCGTTTGGCGGTACAAGCGTCCCTTTCCCGGGGCACAGAGAAGGAAGAGGACCCGGGCAGGACCGAGAGCATCTCCTCCCGCCGGGCTCAGACTGCGGGGCGGGGCAGAGCGCCGGGACTGCATTTCCCAACGAGCCGCGCTGCGGGCGGGGTGGGCGGTGCGTGGCGCAGGGCCGGGCGCGGAGCCGAGCCGGTCC